>CM060981.1:194680151-194867651 GCA_030765065.1 Deroplatys truncata
ACGAGAAACTAAAACCCCCAGAACTTTAAAAGAACGGCTAGGTGTTGAACAATTCGAATCATTAATAATGTATATCGCGGAAATAGCTGATGCCACAAAAAAGTTATTCTGAATAAATTGTGTGTTTTAAGGATATCTACATTTTTTTGTGTGTGGTAGTTTTCTTCTATCAGTTATACAAGATTGTACAAGTTCCTTCCGAATGAGGAGAAAATTCAAAATATATATTTTATTTGTAATGTAAATATTTCTAATATTTGGTATTTTAATCAAAATTGTTAAGAGGTATTTTTTTAGAAAACAAAAGTTTCGAAAAATATTCCATGTTAAGGTAGTTTGATGTGGAGGAAAATCTTCGTGTTGATTTTTGGAGGGTACTGAATCTAAATACCAAGTTTGGTATTTATCCGAATTTTGTTTTTGAGTTATACACACACAGCGACCTTTTTATAAGGATCTTTTTTTAAATGGGAACCTACAATTAGGGCCAAATTAAATTGACCCTAAAATGACCATCACAACCTTCTCCAAACAAAGCCCGACTAATGGATTTACTTTCTCCCGTAATATCAAGCAACTTTTATTCAAGACGTTTCTTTCTACAGAGCTTATTTTGGAGATATTATACTGTCTCAGCTTAAATGTTTCACCCTGTATAATGCTTTTATATGGATCGGAATGTTGGATAATAAACAAAGATAATAAATTTTGGAAAGAAGAATAGAGATAGTTGAAATGAGATTTTTAAGATATATAGCAGGGTACACTTTACTGCATAAAAAAATCAAAACTTCAAAATTAATTACAAATATTTAGTAGACTGTCGAACAAATCGGTATGAATATGTATTAAGAATGGAAAAACAGCGTATATCTCTAAATATTTTAAAATATAAAGAAAGGTAACAGAATTCGTGGTCGACGTAATAACAAATGGAGCGACTAGTTACTTAATTTAAATGAAGCCGGAACAGACAATAATAGCCTAATTGGCGAAGGTTGATGAAATATATATTGATTGAAATGAAATGTTCGGTACTTGCCTTATTTTATATACGTTTTCTGTGGAGTAGCAACTATTTTTTACTCCATGGCATTCTCAACAAAGACCCAAAGCCTTCTTCTCTCGTACTTCATATAAATATTCTATATTGGTATTTTCGACTGCTACAAAGATGTTTATATAAAAAGTACCAAAGGAGATCTCTAGCGGACGAATTTAGAGGTTTACGCGCGAACTTAAGCTAAAGATCTTTGGATAGTGTTACAGCATTCTTTTGTAAATGCTCCCTAAATTAATATTATATTTATTTATTGTCATAGATAATTCCACGAAGGGGTTATGGATTTATCTGATGAAACTGGTGAACTCGAATGAGATTTATTAAGACTATTTCATGAACAAAATGTAACGAATTATATATCTAAACAATAATTACCTTGTTACTTGTGTTCGTTATTAAAATCAAATCACCATTGTGTCACCTACCAGATCACGGCATACTAAATGAATGAACAATCGAATGTGTTACGGAATACTAATCAATGCTACCGAAAATGCGAATGAGAAAATACCTAACCTCAACGTTATAATAAGTTAAAATGAGAACACAAAGACATATTTTTTCAATAACACACTTATTTGGAAACTTTCGCTATTTGAATGTGCATTAACAACACAATTCTGTTTATTTTCCTGTAATGGAAATTAAGTGGATTGGACCAAAGTGGATGTTGAGGTAGTAGGATTCCGTAATCTATTCAGTCGTCCTCCATGGGATACCATGCTAGCCTCTAGTTCCCGAGGTCGTGGGTTCAAACCCGGTAGAGGCCGATGGACTTTTTTCGGGCGTAAAAACCCTTAGCATGGCTTCCTTCGGAAGGGAAATAAAGCGGTGGTCCGTGTCGTAGATTTACAGCACGTAAAGAACCTCAACCCTGATAAAGAGGCCTCTAAGCCAAATGTCCGGTTCTTTCACACCCAGGATAGAATGGGACGCTAAGAACTTAAGCAGTTAAAGAGCGCCCATAAATAAACACTCAATTTGTAATATTGTATAATTGGTCAATATCAAATGCTCGGCGTATGAATAGAGTAGTATACAAACATTTATTCCTATGAAAATCAAATTCACTTTCGTTTGTTACTATGGTTTCATAGGACTAGTCGGCAAGAATGGTAGACCGGGAATTTGTTTATCGAAACTGACATTCTCATCTGATTCAGGTATTTCGGTAAACCATCAAGGTGATCTCAAACATTAGAGATGCACAATTCAAGGCTCCGGTTCCGATCTGGCATTGAACTTTTCAAGTCTGATTTAGCTCTCCAACGTAATGCTTAAGAACAATAATTAAATATAAATAAACAATTGCTCAAGTCTGGAGGAAGAAGTAACGAGAAAAAATATGTGTTACATTCACATGACTTCTTATACTACCTTCCTTTATTTTTATGTACCTTCTATAAATTATTAAAAAAGAACACTATTTTTCTATATACTTCATGCTAATCGAGACAAATAAATGTTTGGAGAATTGTACATTTTGTTATAGGTACAAAGGCTACGCTGGCCTCGTAGCTCTGTCGGTAGAACTATGAGACTCTGCCGTGCGAGGGGTCCCGGGTTCGATTTCCAGCTGGGGATTGGAATTTTTCTCCAGCCAATATTATTCCCTATGTTCCCCAGAGTATGCAAGTACGAATGGGAGTGTGATCTAATGTAGAAAAGCTAAAGAAACAACTACAAACTCACTGACAGCGGTATATCTACTGGTTAACACAATTTTCTACAGGCAACATATTCCAAAGGTTAAAGGCCGCCAATAAGCCAAATGCAGCTGAAGACGGAGTATAAATGCAGCATCAAGAAAAAAAACTGTACCTACAGGGGTCTGAAGTGATAGACAATTCATTATATGCTGGCGATGAAATTGTACACGCTTTCCATGATACTGGGAGATTAAAAACATTCTGATGTGTTACACTCGCACGGCTCCCTCTACACACTCTTCTGCAAACTATCCCAATGAAACTTTATTGTCCTATATGCTTATTTTTAATAACCGTAAACATTTGTAGACATGCTTTTATTACACATTTCGATGTATCTATAGTCATATATTTTAAAAGAGGTTTATTCAATGATGCCTTTGAAATTTTACTCTTGTACGACCATGAGAAGTAAGAAAGAAAAAAGAATAATAATACCAACTTTGCACTTGAAATAAGTACGATTTATATCAATTCCTTTTCAAGGAATACCTCGAAAATGGTTAATTATACGAAAAGGTTTTGACATAAACTGTTTGCTTTAAAGAGCAAATCTCTTACCTATCTCTTATGGTTCACCAGTTATGCAAAGTTGTGCAAAATTAAACCAGAATGAAAGCCCCCGTGGCTGTTCGCAGAAAATTCAAGTTAATATATTTTATTTGACATATAATTTTGAATATATATTACTTTAATTAAAATCTGTACAGTCATCTTTTAAAATATAAAATATACCGAAAAATCCTCCATGTAAATTGTAGTTTGCGATAGTGGCATTTTCATGAAAATTATTGTGTAATGTCCTTCAAAGATGCTAAACTTAATGCCAAGCTTGGTATTTATCGGACATTTCGTTTGTGACATATTGTTCACACATATACACACGCACCTGGGTGGAATGTAATACTTCCTCTGCTTACTATAGGTAAGTAGCAGGAACAGTAAAAATGACAATTGTAAAATTCAAACTAATAATATCTGGAAAATAGTTGGTATCACAAAAAATAAAAAAGTTATTTGAAATACATCTGCATTTTATGGTAAGTTTTTGTGTATGTCTTATGGTTTACCCGTTATACAAAATTATATAAAATTCATTTCGAATGAAAAGTACCTCACAGCCTATTCAGAGAAAGTGCAACAAATACGTTTTATTAGTCATATAATCTTAAATATCTATAAACAAAATAGTTAGAGGCATTTTTGAGAAAATCAAACCTACAGAAAACTGTTCCATTCCGAAGGTAGTTTAGTATGGGAGAATTTTCCTGAGAATCTTCGTGTCGTATCTTTAGAAGATACTGAACTTAAATTACAAAGTTTGGCATTTATCAGTTTTTTCGTTTTTGAGTTATGATCTTTACATACAGATACACAAACATACACACAACCTTTTTATAAACATGCATTTTATGAATTTAACGACCTCAAAGCAGGTATTACCAGTGAAATTTCCATATAGAAATTTTGGGTGGAATGCAATACCTACTTACTCTACATAATAGATGCGTGCCAGACGAACTAAAAAGTTACAATGCCAGTTGCCCCCACAGAAGTTACGACTGTACCAAAACAAGTGCCAGCAATCGAGTGTTTGCCGGTAAGAATCGTGCCTTCGGCATGGGTGGACCCGTTGCCTTGGAGTGCAACAAATTTGTCAGTGTCTTCTGTGATTCATCTAGTTCGCAAGGTCGAACATAGGCCTTAGCCCAATGCTATACGTAACATGATGACTATACTAAAACCACTGCTCGGCGTTCTAATACACTATTAAAATTCTAAATGGAGGTCCAAGGAATTGTATTTACAAGTAGGTCACTGGATTTGCGATTCTTATCGTTGCAATAAAAGCTACCCCACCGATAAGAAGTTATAACGTTTGGGTTTGATTCCTGCCGCCCGCTCTGACATTTGGTTTTTCGCGATTTTCTCTGGTCGGTAGGCGAGGTGGTTTCTCATCTACCATGATTTCCTTTCCATAATTTCCCTATCCTGTTTTCCTCTAAACTTTCAGTGTGTTTCAAGATTTCGTGTGTATGGTGGTGCCGGACAGATGGCGCGGATGCTTACTCTGGCGAAACAGTACTCTCCGTGGACACTAGAGGTCTGCCTGGTAGACGGATCGTTCATCGCCCTCTCTGGGCAGTTCCAGAAGCGGGTTGGGACTTCGAGCCTGATTTCCGCGCGTTTTTGTGGCCCGTCTGCCTGCGGCCTGTAGCTTCTTGTGGTTCTTTCACTTCATATCTTACTCCTGGGGTGTAGCAGCCTCAGTAGATCTATGCAGGTCGTAGTGCGCGAGTTGTTCCTCTCCGTTAAAAATCCTATACCTAAGTTATAATGTTAAGTATATATTCATTATAAGTTTAATGGTAGTTATTTATATAAGAAGTGTATATAATCCTGAGCACAGAGGAACTGGCTTGGCACGAGCGATAGGAAGTCATCACCATTATCATCATAGAAATAGGGGTTAGACCACTGGTGATCTGTTCCGACTCCAAACTATAGGTGCTCCATCCATCTTTTAGCAGGTCTTCCCGGACTTCGTTGTCCTCTTGGTTTCTAGTTTAGTGCTCTTTGGGGAATCCTATCATATTCCATTCTGCAGACTTGGTTGTACAGTTTTTCCTGTATTCTGCTATTTTGTCCGTTGGTTTAAATATTACCAGTTGTTCTCTGATATTTTCACTTCTCTGTTTGTCCATTAGAGTATAATCTGCTACACACATTAAGAATTTCATTTCCGCAACTTCTATCCGCCTGATTAAAGTCCAACATTGAGACCCATATAATAGTGCAGGACCTGCTAAAACCTTATAAAATTTCAGTAGAGTTTCTTTGCGGACTTTCCTTGATAAACTTCTGATTGTTTCACATATTTGTTGGAATAAATTTAGTTTTCTATTTACATCTTTTGTTCTACCCTTACCAATGAAAACTCCTAAATAATTAAAATCCATAACCTATTCAAGAGAGTAACTGGGCATAACAGTAAAAAAATATAACAAAACTATACGACTTTGGCCTATGCTTCTGCGCTGTTGTGACGTCGGGATTTCATAAGCCTTTTTTGTCGTTGCGAGGAGACCCTTATTTGTTTCTGTGAACGGTGTATACGAATATGGATAGTTTTGTTAAAACACAGGTTAATTCAATAGATCTCAGTAGTGGTGGTAGTATTAGTATTAGTAGTAGTAGTAGTAGTAGTAGTAGTAGGTAGTAGTAGTAGTAGTAGTAGTAGTAGTAGTAGGTAGTAGTAGTAGTATTAGTATTAGTAGTAGTAGTAGTAGTAGTAGTAGGTAGTAGTAGTAGTAGTAGTAGTAGTAGTAATAGTAGTAGTAGTAGTAGTAGTAGTAGTAGTAGAGTAGTAGTAGTACTAGCATCGTGATAAAATTTTCAAATTGTTTTAAATTTTAATTGTTATTTTTATAAAATAACTTTTCTTTTTGTTGCGCTGAAACTTGTTTGGCGAGGACTTACACTACTAGTACGCAGATAGAGCAGAGTAGTGTTTTACGTTTACATCGATAAAAACGATTGACTAGGTTTTGTTTCTTAATGAATAGTCTCTAAATAAGATAAATCTCGAATTTTTATGCTGGAATACCTGTTGGTACGACGGAAGCCTTTAGTTTTCTTTATAGGTAACTTTTATTTTTTCTTCCTGGTTTTTTCTTTGTTTCTTCACATTGGATGGTGAATAAACGAAATGGGTGCAATTATGTTCAAATGGGCCCGGGGTCCCTAGAGCTTAGAGTTACTCACATCGTCTTCTCAGGATAAGGGAAAACCCCGAAAAAAAGCCTAATCCAGGTAACTCACTGTAACAAGATTCCAACTCACTACCTCTTGTATATGAAGTACACACACACTACCTCCACACCACGGAGATGGGTCACACCTGTATGAAATTGTATACAGAAGGCAATAAAGACATCATTACCTAGCAACGATTATAGCTTAGATGCCATAATCAGCCGATTATGCACGATTTTGAATGTGGTAACTATATTGTGTTTTATTTATTGACGCTCTTTAACTGCTGTGGTCCTTAGCGTCTCACTCTATATTGGGCGTGAAATACCGGTAATTTTGCTCTTTGTCAGGCTTGAGGTTCTTTTACGTGCCGTAAACCTAAGACACAGGACCACCGGCTTTACTTCCCTTCCGAAGGAAGCCATACTAAGGTTTTTTAAAAAAATCTATCGCCCTCCGCCGAGTTTGAACCCACGACCTCGGGAACTAGAGGCTAGCATGGTAAGTACTACACCACGGAGGACGACATAAGGTAACTACCTACTAATAGTAAAAGAATTGCATAAATCTATTTTATGCAATTCTAGCATTATAAACAGCTTATGACAGTCAGCACAAACTTAATTGGCTCTTTATTGCATGCCATAAAGATTGCTTAAAACAATGACGTGAGAAATCTAATAAAACGAATGAATACATACTCGGTTCCATTCTAATTCCCTTACTCCTATATGCAAAGCCTTGCTTACAAACGCCCTTTTGATTTCCCCTGATTTGGGCTAATAATGAAAACGATGACAGCACGTTCCAACGATCAAGGGTTATGCCGGCCCTCGTAGCCGTGGTCACTGGAGTGTGTACCTCCGGCGACCCGCCAAGCTAAGGGTCGCGGGTTCGAGTCACGCCATGGGCATGGGTGTTTGTGGGTTGTGCAATTGCGGAAATAAGCGGTAACGAACACAGTAAACATAAAAACAAGGGAACTTTATATATAATTTTTTTTAAATTGATAGTATGAACAAATAGCATACATATTTGCTACGTTCATAATACTTTTTTATCATATTTATAACGCTAACACTGCATAAAACGCTCTATGAACGTCATGTATAATCGTTACGCCACTTGCGAAGATTGGCGCAAGAGCGATCACGTGCTATGATCTATAGGATTATACATGCGTTATATAAACAACTACAACAACAACAATAATAATAATAACAATTCAATGTGTAATGTAGCAGAGTACTTTGGAAATAATTGCATGATACGTTACGTGTCAAAAACAATTAATTTTTATTCGTAATTGGCACGAATTTGAAGTAAACCTTACTGCCAGAATAACTATCTAAGTTTTAAAATGAGAAAATGCAATAAATAAATGCGTTGGTGAGTTGAATCACTTGAAAAATTAAATTCCATGACCGGGGCGGGATCCTGTTCCTCGGCTACCGATATGAGCTACCATGACAGTCAATGAAGGGATCTCCGTAGGCGCTTATACACAGATGGTGTGAAGTACACTATGAAAATAAATTAAAGCTAATAGTGGTTAATTATAAAGTCTGGAAATTAAAAGACTTCCAACATTAAAAGTCACTTTTAAGGTATAAGTGGAGTATTTGAAATTGTTTAGAAGGCTTAATGGGATGCATGAATCATATACCTACACGTTTAGGTATATTGCCATGATGGCACTGGCCGTTGGATTTTATTTTTCAACTCTCTTTCATTGACTTTGACCAACACATGGCTAGTGTGAAAGAACAATTACAAAAACCAGTATGTTCGTTCAAGTGAATAAAAATAAGGGCCAATCCATG
The DNA here is from genome assembly GCA_030765065.1 of Deroplatys truncata. NCBI lineage: Eukaryota > Metazoa > Arthropoda > Insecta > Mantodea > Mantidae > Deroplatys > Deroplatys truncata. The sequence continues at coordinate 194,688,503 of CM060981.1, forward strand.
CAACAAAGTATGACTTTAAACTGCCACACTTTGGGATGTGAAAACATTTTAGAATACTACTTTTCACATGGCCTACATATAAGTAGTTTTTACAATATTATGGCAATTATGGACATATGAAGTTTGTAGTTGTCAACATGCATCGGTGTATAATTTTCTCAAAGCTCCAGAGGAGCTTCAACATAATTAATTCTTATGTTTAGGAAAGGGTGCATATTAAAATTAAGTTTATATCATTTATTTTCTGTTGAAAGGAATACACATGCATAATTTAAGCTCTTATAACTACAAATACAATCTTTTAATTTGGATGAAATTTTAAAGTTAAATATAAATAAACATATTATTTAAATTATGAAGGTTTCAACACGAACCGCAAAGGGAATTGAAGTTATAAAATACCTTATAAATAGCTGACTGGTACCAAGGTGCAAACCGCCAAATCCGCCTCTGTTGAACTCATTCGGCTGTCTAGCACCTATTATTCTGTCTCCCCACGATGTGATCTCGGGAAATTTAGAACAAATTCTCGAGGGATTTCACAAAATCAGAAAATGTTTTACAGCAATATTTTTTTCAGAAACTGGAATTACACTGTGCTGCGTGTACCTGACACAGGCTTTAGTCCAACAAATCTCTGTGTATTTAAACCTGGACTTCTTCCTGTTCCACTTTGGTTGTGAATGAAACGCCATTCTGCTGGTACATGGAAATCTGTCCCATGATGCAGTAGGATGTACTGACTGCTGCCGCAGTGCTGAAAGTTGCTGTTGTAGATTGATAATTAATTGTTTTTGAAAAAGATGATCAACAGGACTGTCATGAACTAAATAATCTGATATAATCGAAAAACATGTACATTCCAGATCATTGTTATCTTTCTTGAAGTAAATAACAAACAGATGGATAGTTACTTGAGTCTTGTTCCAGTGGTATCCTAGTATGGCATCCTGTATATTCAGAACAGTCGCCAATAATAATGAATTCCCTATGTTGGGTTGCCGTTTTTAGATGTTTCCGCTGCCATGATTGAGCTACTGCTATGGCATTGTGTGCTTAAAAAGTTTTCAGACAAATAAGGAAATGATTGATAAAACTTTCTGCATTGCCTTTTACCGGGATCATCTCTGCTCTGTCTGTTATTTTCCACTTTTTATATACTACTTCTTCCATTAGATTTTACACCAGTAATGAACTTAGAAATTCTGGAATAATTACACTACTGGGCATTTTTCATATCTGTCTAGATAACAATTTGAAGAGGCACTCTCACAAACCATTTTTCATATTAAATCTCAGCGCTGTTCATTTCACTTTCATTGTGGCTTATTTTTTGCAAACTCATTAATTTACTTTATTTTTAGGAGTGGGCTTTCCACTCACTTGATTTTTCCACCTCATGATCTGTTTCTCTTTCTTCTACATTAGTCATTTTATACACCTTTATACGACAGCGATCACATATCATATCATCTACGGTTGCATTTCAAAATGTAAATAAATAATTATTTCAATCTCACATTTTACCATTATCGTACAATATTGTTATTTTTAATAATCCATAATAAATGTTAAAAATGCACATTTTTCTTTAGAATTATACAGTTGTTTTATTTTTCACGTACTATAAGATCATTATAAATATTTGTATTGGAATATGCGTGACAACGCCTCGAACTGTCCCCTTCACTGCAGCTAAACGACAGATGTTAAAATTTTTATATTATATATTCTGACTTTTCTCTATGGTGTTGTTGACATACTCAAATTCAAAAGAAATTGGTTACTTTGCTGACAAAAACTTAACATTTTGTATTGAATGGCCAAGAAGTAAATACTTGTGAGGCTAGTAAACCGGAAGAACAGGTGAATACTCTAAAAACGTGCTGAATAAAATGCAAGTAAATGCTTGCAGCACAAGATACGTACTTCTCCTTTTACAACATTGGCCAGAGGCAACCTCGCCGGCCGAATACGCGTATCTCGTTGCAGTTTGTTAACATGGCAGCTCAAATGTATATTGGGAATTCTCTTCCGCAGCGTGTGATCGCGGAGGGACGCCTTCCTTACCTAAGCGACCTTAATTATCCAAATGGAGTGGCCAAAGATTTCGGGATTGATTACACTGCAGTTTGTAAAACTGTATCACATGTTCCTGAAAGAATTGCGCAGATAACAACCGGACGGAGATGCCTTCTAAGGCACAGAAACAGGTTATTATCTAATGTGCACATAGTTGCAACGGTATACATTATTTCAACTTTGAAAATAGCATTTACTTTAACGAAGCTTAAAACGGAAAGGTCTTTGATATGCAATTAAGCACCTTCTGTGCTAAAACTTTAAGAAATTGGTTAAGCGATACGAAAAAAAGGAGTGTTCATTAAAGCATGGCTTTAAATATAATATCAGGGATAGCAGAAGCTATGTCCAATCTCGCAAAATATTCCTTCATCGCCGAAATTGAAAAGCAAACCACCCAACTTAGATGTTATGTTAAAGCGTGTAAAATTATACCTGGATTCAGCAGCGAGTCTGTCTAGAAAGCTTGAAAGCCAAAGACGCCGTGCCGACACCAATAAATTTCTCTTCTATACTCAAAAGAAGGAAGGGAACCTTATTGCACCTTGCGATTTTACCTTCTCAGTTGCCAAATGACGGACCTCGACCTTGGAAGTAATGAAAGACGGGCACATTTTATGACCGTATAGACGAACCAGTGTCCAAGAGCAACAGTTTTTGCGGAGATAAAAGAACTGCGCTGTAAAAGAACAAAGTTCTTACGTTATGGTTGTCGCAGTTGCACGAAAAATGTGTTCGTCTTTTTTTCTTTTTTTATACTAAGGCGACCGGGACTGCAATAAATACATCGCAAAAACTCAACAGGGTACCGTTTTCAGCTATTGTTTTCATGTTTTTGTTTGTGTGCGCAACGAAATCCTATGGAGTGCGTTCCCTGAGAGTCATTCAACTTTTCTCGCTTTTTAACCTGTATTTTTCAACAAATCATACTGTTCTTTGAAAACTACTTCTTGTGGGTCTCATACCTGTGTCTACTTGTGTGTGTGTGTGTGTGTGTGTGTGTGTGTGTGTGTGTGTGTGGGTGGGTGGGTGAAATGCATTGCGGCATTCTCAAAGTATGGACAATGTAGCCTTACTTTTTACTCCTTATTTTAGGAGTTATTTACAAGAATCTTGATGCCTCGGGACTATGATGTATTACATTCAAAATTATTTCATAGAGCAGGAAGGAAAACCTTGTATAAATAAATCTTATGCTTGAAGTTATGAGTGGTTTAAATTTATTAAAATAATCCCTGATATTCCGTTCAATTATTGTAACAAGTACCAGATCCTTTAGTTCTATATATCGACTTTATTACTTATGGTAGAACACGCAGCTCTACTTGTATCAAATGATACAAGTTTTTCCACTTCTCCTTCTCTCTCTCTCATTTTTCCTATATCTCCCTCTTCCTCTCTCTGTGCCTCTTTTCCCCCTTACTATCAGTTTCTCTTTCTCACTCTCGCTTCTCATGGCCCTCATCTCGTCTCCTCCGTGTAGTTTACATATGGTTTAAAAATCAGCAATAAAATTGCTTTTGGGGGGGAGCTGATACAATTAATGAAATATATGCGTGTGTCTCTTTCTTATGCTTGCAATGCTATCGGAACTAGCATTATCAGAATTATAATGTTTCCCGTGATAAGTGGTTTACGTACACGAATGTCATCCAAAGCATTATTTCGAACAATATTAGAAACTTTGAATATTACATAACTCGCCAGAATCATCATGCTTATAAGTTTTTATTATCTGAAGTATTTCATAAAACTCAATAGTAAAAGACATATTTCGATTTCCGATTTATAAACTCTTATAATGTCGGACACTTTAACTGGCGTTGTATAGATATTAGGATACTAAACAAAACAAAATAGATTTTCTGATATTATATACCTTCCAAATGGGGCCATACATATACTAATGACATAAATACAACATTGAGTGTTTAGTGCCTCACACATAGCTTTTAGAACAATAGCAAATGGATATACACATCTTTAGTTTTGCTATTACATTTGGTATGCATAAATATTACAGTTAGCTATATTTCCTAAAGCTAATACATGCTTACTTCAACTTCGGTTTCCATTTATTCTGAAGTACCTACAAGTATTTGTAAATAAAATATGTATCTAAAACAACAAACAAACCGAACACTGAGCATTTATTTTTAAACAAATTAATAAAGGATGTCAATAACACTAAACTTTTAAGAAAAACAGCAGCTGGAGGTGTAATCATAAATACATTTTTATTATCAGCATACCTGACTGCCAGATAAAAATATGCAATACAGCCACCAATGCTGGTAAACAAGTTTCTGGAAAAATGTATTAATTTTTCGCTAATCTAGTACTTGTATTAATTTAAAGAATTCCATTCCTCCAATTAAAAGACTATGTAAACAATGAAAATATTTCGCTACTTCATCACAGATCAATTACTATTATTAAAGAATGCATCATCTATTGATATAATTGCTATATTGACAAGGCTATTGATTGTTATTTTTTGCAACAGGAAAGAATGTCATTGACTGTACTGTTTATATTCACAGATTACTTCTAACTCAATCCACGATAGCCTAAAGCTTTTTTTTTATGATAGAACATCAAGAAAAATGATTGAAAGCTTAAAATAATTTGATACGGATCAGAAAATTGAACCCCGAATAAAAGAATAGGGACAGTTGAAATGAAATTATTAACACCATTGGCAGGATAAAGAATACAAGATGGAAGAAGAAATACGGAAACACCTACGCACCGAATTAAAAACTGAAAATTTAATTGAAGTGTTATAGATATATGTAGACAACCATGCAACAATGATATGAACACCTATTAAGACTGAAAAACCATAGAATTCCTGTGAAGGAATCAGAACACAAGAAATTTGGAACGCCTATGGATACTTTGAAAGGAGCAAATTTGAATTCTGGTGAAGAAACGGACCTCTTGGACGTTTGTGGCTGTTCTTGTTCTTGTTGTTGTTGTTCTTCTTCTTCTTCTTCTTCTTCTTATTATTATTATTATTATTATTATTACACTGTTAATTACGATAAAATCGTTTGACTAACAACTTAAGTAGATTGAAGTAAACCAGTCCTAATGCTCCCTTAACTTTCTTAGAAAATTCGCGCATAAGTTTGCCATTGCCAATGGTTAATGATACGTTACAGCCATATTTCACCCAACATAACATAAGATGGGCAGCTTACGCGTATACTGGAATACGCATTTTTTTATCAATAATAAAGCTACATTGTTTTTCGAAGCAGAGCTTTTATTTCAAACTTTCGATGGATTTTGGTAATATAAATAATTTTTAGATAAATTACATTTATCTACCAATTAATGGTAAATTCGTCGCGAATAGGAAAACACTATAGCAACACAATTTTCTTAGTTTGAGAATTAAGAGACCCGAAGAACATTTTATTGAGCTCTTATACATTTTATTCGTGTAGATAAATTAATAAGTTGTAAGAAAAATTCAAAGAGCGCACTTCCCATAAGGGTTGAAAACGCACCGCTTGCAATTAAGCACTCAACAGTAATGCAGATGTCTTCTTTCACACAAAAAACAAAACTCCATAAACATTTTCACTCTGTTAGTGTAAAGCAAAACAGATATGCTTTTAATACATCGTAAGAAAAAAGATTACAGCAGTGTGTTTGCTAGTTTTCGCGAAAGTGTTTGCATTGCCGGCTATTCCGCGACAATGTCAACGTTGAAGAACGCCTGAACTGAACCTTGTTTACCTGGATCTAGAATACAGAATGGATAAGAACCTAAAGTTCTTGTCCGTTACTGATCCATTACCGAATACTGAAATTGTTTTCTTATTCTAGTCTATCAGAATGCTGAATATCGAGGAACAAGCGGCTGTTGCGGTACTCAATTATGCCCTTTACATATGCAAAGGTGCGACAGGAGTTTATACGCAAATTTCTCATATTAATGCAAATAAAGGCAAATGTCTGACTCCTGGTCAATAAATTTAAAATAGTAAGAACATTTACGATGAATTATGCCCTCGTAGACCTTTGCCTTCAAAATGGATAGGCAAAGGCTCTCAGGAGTGTAAACAGCATGCTGAGGTGACTTGATGTCCTTAGATTTTTTGCATAGAGTTCTTCAAATCACATGTACAAAACCAAGGTAAGTAATTTACAGGATCAGAAGAGAATTTTATTTTTAAAACATCTGACAAAATGCTTAAAAAGGACTTTGGAGTTTGATTTGGACATTGGATGCAGTGCTCTAAAATAGATGAATTCATGGTGAATTATGATGAATTATATCTGGTTTGGCGTCCCCCTCACGAGAAATTTATAACGAGCGCAGACATTTGCTCAGAAGAAAAAAGAAATATGTGATCCTAATGATGATGATAACGATATTTTGAATAATAACTTTGGTACAATATTTCAGAGATTTTTCAATGCTTAAATAGTAATTTTAATTACCTTAAAATACACATTAAATTCTAATTACATATAAACTCGTCTCTGCACTGCAAAGGACTGTTCAATTCATATTATTTTACCTCCCTGAAATTCTATCCTTTTCAGTTTTATATGTGTTGGTAATTTATTGAAAAGATGCGTTACACTAATATAAGAACTACTTATTTCTTTATTTTTACCACAATCGATATGGGAATTATGCTTACTCTGGTGATATAAGCATCACTCTTATGGTTTTGTATGCTTTAGTGGATTTTGATAATGGAATGTTATCAAAGAAATGTTTGTTAAGAGTGATAAGATATGTTTCTATACATGAATTCAAAGTGAACACTTTTTAATAGTGCAATTACCATTGATTGGTATTTATTTTGATTTGAGTTCGCAGCTTTATATTTGTGATTTGTTAAATGATTATTTTTAAAATTAAGTTTTCATTCTTTTTCTTCCACAATCGTGTAATGCTCGTTAAAAATAATTACTGTACCGGTATGCATTTTGAAAAATCATCATTAATTGTACGCTATTTAATGTGGCGTTTGCAGAAAAAAATATTTGTTATTACTGTAGGGATGCATGAGAATTGCAGAGCTTACCAGACAGTAAATTTTGGGAACCGCTGCTATATTTCATGCGTAAAAGAAAAATATGGTTTCATTCACCTGGACCTAAAATTTATGTTCAGTCTACAGTAAAATTGTTCTTAGCAGTATCTACAATACAGAAAAGTATATGCAAACTGTCATATATCATATACTGTCACAATTGTCATACATCTGAGTAAGTTGTATGTTTGCCCTTCCTTCAATCCTCGTCTATATTTCAAGTGCATCCTTAATCTTAATGTTTTTGCAGGTTACTGCCTTCATTAGCAATCTTCAATTTGCTGCTTTCTTGTTTCCAATAGAATAATTCATTTTGTTTTATTTTGCAGAGAAGCTTTTAATATTCCATGCAAGCTGCCACAGGACGTGAATGAAATGAATTGATGAAGGTGCAACGAGCCCGAAGTTCAGTGGCGTTTGTAAGTGCTTGACATCATCTGTGCAAAATGACAAATAAAGAGTTAAAAGAGATACGAGTGAAGTTAACTGATCAATAGATTTAGATTATCTTAAATAATGCACTTAAAAAGCAAAAGGGGGCGATGGGTATCTTGAGAGAGCATGCCGAAGAACTGTATTATAGAATAAATATATGATTAACCGTTCAGTTAAACGTTAACATAGAATTCGCCAGCCAGAAGCCATTATATTTTTACATCCGCGTCAAATACATGAAATCAATTCATCAGAGAGCGAGTTGTACATGACATTCTCTGAATAAGTCATCGCGTGTCCGTTTTACAATTTCACTTCAGATTCTCCTAACACCTCTCCGACTCGCTGATTACTTCACTGTGCAAAAACGCAGAACATTTATAATATCTGTATGAGGCAATGTATGCTTGAATTTGGACCAAACATATGAAATCAGAGAGCGAGTTGCATATCACATTCACTAAAGAGCTCACCATGTGTCCATTTTCACTTCAGATTCTTCTAACGCTGAAGTGGTGCTCCTACTCAGTGGTATAAGCCAATGAAAGCATGGATTTGGATTTATAGATTCCAAATGATGTGTTGTACAATCCAGCGAACCATAAGAAATAAAATAAGGAGGAGAGTTATTTTATAAAATAACAGCTAAATTATTTAACCCACGGTGAAACATAGAGTTTAACAAGAAGGTAACAAACAAAAATATAAGGTACGAAATTAAGATATAAGAAGATAACTAAACATTTCTTCCATTAGTGATAGAATACGAGAAAATAAACAGTTGAGTTGCTCTAAAACATAAAAGAATAGGGGATTAAAGAATTATTAAACAAACACCGCAATATATGGCAGATGGAGAAACAGAAATATGATACCCTATAATGAGGTTGAATGAAAATGGAACAGTCTGCAAGCCTAATCAGTTGAGTGAAAAAGTAGAAAAGGAGAAGAAAGCCAGTTCTTATTCATTTTGATACGTGAACGTTACCCCTCGCATTATCTAACTCAGGCCACCATATTTACTCGGCTGTTTCACATTCTCTTGGGATTAGTTACCACATGAAAATAATTTTTATCATATGTATTTCATTTATGGGTTATACATATTACATAATATGCCATTGTCAAGGAACAGCTATAATTGTCAATTTTTACTTTCTCTACTACGTATAGCAAGTAGGAGAAGTATTGTATTCCACCCAAAAATTCGATACCGAGGTTTCACCGGAAATATATGTTTTGAGGTGCACTGAATCCAAAGAAAGCATTTTTGGAAACATATCCGTGTGTCTGTCTGTGTGTGTGTCTGTGAGCAGCATAACTCAGAAACGAACAGTCGGATAAACATCAAACTTGGTATTTAAGTTCAGTATCTTCCAGAGATGCGACACGAAGGTTTTCAAGAAAATCCCCCACCCCTTTACCCTTTACATGGAACATTTTTCGAAAATTTTAATTTTCTCAAAAATGGCTCTAACGATTTTGATTAAATGTCATATGTTTAAGATATTTTCCTGACAAATGAAATGTAGGTATATCTCGAATTTTCTGGGAATGTCTCCAAAAGTATTCTTCATTGTGAACACTTTTGCATAACTGGTAAACCATAAGAGATAGACAAAATTTTACTGCACAAAAAATGTAGATCGCATTAAAATACACAATTTATGTCACATATATTTTTTTGTTGAGTGAACCATTTTCGGGACATTGCTTGTTATTCCCTTAATTTTTCCAATACTTTTTCTGAAATGGGAATTCACTATTCATTTTTGTTATGTCCGGGACATACAAAGAGAATGGAATGCGCCACATAGCAACCAGCTCTTAAAAGATTTGACTATAGCTTAAATATTACCATGTTCCCCTTGCACCTACAAGAAAATTAGCAATAAGATTAACATCTGGATTAACATGAAGCATATGGAGAATAAGCGTTTGTAAAAATAGTTTGTACAAGAGTAGAGAAAGTGATGTGAGTGTAACACATCAGATTTTTTTTACGTACTGGTCATGCAAAGAGAATGGAATGCGTCACATAGCAACCAGTTCTTAAAAGATTTGACTGTCGCTTAAAGTCTACCATATTCCCCTTGCACCTACAAGAAAATTAGCAATAAGATTAACATCTCGATTAACATGAAGCATATGGAGAATATGCGTTTGTAAAATTAGTTTGTACAAGAGTAGAGAAATTCATGTGAGTGTAACACATAAGATTTTTTATGTTTGTAATATATTCCCATATTAAATGTTCCTGGTTCTTTAGCATAAGGATGTCTTTATAAAGTGTCGCTTAGACGTGTAGACGCAAGTTTGTAGTAGCACTCCACTTGTATTTTGTCGCGGGGGGAAATGTATTTATTCTATAGCTATTGTGCTCCGAGTACAGTAGGCGGCGGAGTAGACAAAATATTGAATGAAATAGGACAAATCCCGTGTGACGTAAAAAGTCATGTGATTTAGCACATAAGCCAATAAGAATTAAGTATAATTGCGTCATTATAAATCGACGCTAGCAGCGGCGCGAAAATGCAATTAATCAGGAATTAGTTAAGTTAGGGTCCACGCGTGGGGTAGTCCTGTATATATACATTAAAGATTTCTTGTCGGCATGGTCTTATATAACGCACGTTGAATTCAAGTCGCTACGCGAGAAAAAGTTCGAGCGCAAAGTTAAAAAAAAACATTCCGCGGAAAGTTAACGTGCCGACCTATAGATGAAACCGCGAAATCAAGTATTACCGCACGCAGTAAATAAAAAACAGTGTCGCGTAAATTAATAACTGTGAAATTCTGTGCGCGACCGTAAACAAAATTTCACCAGGAACATTAATAACTGTGGCACTGTGAAGTAGAAGTGTTCAAATGGAATACAATTCAGATTCATGAAGTGTTTAAAGAAAATACATTCAGATTCAACTAGTATGTGATTGCATTATCGCTTCTCTCAGTTTCCTATCCATGTACTGAGATCTTCTTTACAGCTTATCATTTCTGTAAACAAAGTTCCTTGTCTTTCCACTGAGGTGTACCTAGCCAGCGCAAGCCTTAATTTCTTTTTGTGATAACACCCGAATTCGACGGAGAACTAGCAGCTGAAGAAGATGTCACGTTTAAAAGGGAACTCCTGTGAGACCAGCGGGGTTCGAACCAGACACCGACGCACCGAGCCAGCCAGCTCCTCCAACACAGCCTTCAGCTGTAGGTAACCAAAGGGTTCTTGGCTCACACATATGCATCCATTTTTCTGTGTGAAAGATACCATGTCGTGTTAATTTTGTTCTTTGCTTCATTCACGGCGCTGTTCTATGGTTTAATTTTTCATTTGAAAGGCAGTTTTCTCCTGTGTGAATACACGAAACAAAGTAAAATGTTAAGGAGTTACTTCAAGTTATCTGAAGTGTTATATGAACATTTACCTCCTTTTTATTTACCGATAGAGGCAAACTACCTGCATAAATTCTTACTTATCCCTCTCGCATAAAATCAGGCGTTTTAAGTATTTGCCTGGTTTTATTACTAAAGTAAACTAGAGGACTTTTCTTAGCGCCTTTTTCAATTACGGTTATTTAAATAATAATTTTTCTTACACCGAGTTGAAAAAGTAATAAATAAAAGCGCCAAGCAAAACCATGTCCAATGCGAAAACCTGCATCCAAGGTGATGCAGTTAGCACACATTTACCTTCTGTCTGAAGGTCCTGCTTGTGATAATTTTGACTTATGTATGGGGAAAAACAGTTTTTGCTTTCTGCATTACGTACCCTCAACTAAAGCAGAGAAAATAGGACTCAGGCTCAAACTTTCGACATTAGAATTACATGGAGAATGCAAGCTTTGAGAAGCACTGGACCTCCCCCTTAAAACAAAATGTTCCGTGTATTTATGTTTATATGTAGCAAAGTATACAACTGAGAACAGCGAGAGAGCTTCTGAACTACTCTTTCATATCCGTATGAATTAAGTTGTTGCTTCGATCGTGGAAAAGGAGAGATGTTTCTGGAATTGAGAGCTTTGTTTTGGGGTTAGGTATTTCCCTATTTTGCAATAAATAAATTTTATAATGGTTTCTTTAGAGGGAGAGAACTCTGGTTATTTTTAAATGTCTCCGTAGTGATTCAAATTTGCACATTACGGCGCTATCTGTTGATCTGTGCTTAGGAAGAAAAAATAGCGAAGTTTATGTCAATTTTAAGAGTAGGGTTATTACAAGAGAATAGGCTCATGATTAATCCTTCACAGGTTTGAAAAGCAAAACGGACAAAAGAAACCAGAGAAATCCTTTCGAATGGACAGTAAATGAGGTTTTGTTACGACATTTAAGGATAAAGGTTTTCAAACTGGAGTAGCCGAAGACCTTGAAGTAGATCAAGACGACACGGAATTGCATGGTACAGAAAGCTCATGTGTGGATATTTCCAGCTGCTATAGACGATCTTCAACATGCTAAAGATGAGTGGGCAGCGCGCTACACCTTTCCTTCAGCTATTGGAGCTATGGATTGCACCCATATTGAAATAAAGGGGCCACACCTACATCCTGGTGAATATATCAACTGATTTTCATTAATGCGGACGACAAACTTGCGCTGATATTTTTCCTTCTGCTAATTTTCCCTTCTAGTTTCTGAATGTATAGGTTTCTCAAAAAACCAACATGTTCTTTAAGAATATACTCGGTGTTTCCGTATCCCCATCGACAGTTTTATTTTGTAGTTGCATACGGCGCGCCGGTAATGTTAGTTTATTTTCCAGAGGCTTCAGGAGGGCTTTAATCAGTTACGAATTGTGGCCACACACACACACACACACACACACACACACACACACACATATATATATATATATATATATATATATGCGTAAAGTAGATTATTTATTGAAACTATAAAATTCGACAGACGCGAGCGGATTTCGAACTCGGAACTTCTTCGTTAAAAACCGCCGACCTAACTACTTGTACACAAAGCATAGCTGCCGATATATGGTTCAAAGCAGCTACGTAACAGGTAATTTTCAGACGTTTGCTTCATGAAGGATGGGATGTATTACTATTATTCTTATTAGTAATTATTATATTCACGGAATATATGATTAGTGATTAATATTTATAAACATAGTACTATATGAAATATACAATTAATAGTACACCTACAGTATGCTAGTTCGACATAACCATCAAAGCTAAATGTTAGTACATTAAATACGTTTACCTTGTACACGATGACAATGTTAGCAATACCAAAACGCTTTTAAATGAAATAACTGAACCAGAAGCAAGTAGTTCCACATAATGCAATGATAAAACAGTAGAGCTATTTCACCATCCCGACCTTGTTATTTGGGTTGCCTATTGAACACAGTGAACATATTCGGGAACACCGGATATGCGAACCTAAGGATACATTCGCTTGTTGTAGTGATACTTATGTTTACGCAGAGAATTCGTTTCTCACAATGCAAAAGAAATAAAGGTGCGGTAAACAAAAACTGTGAGACCGAACACAATAGCTTTGGCTAAACTGCACAGTTGAAAGATTGTAGCAGAGCAGAGGGATTATCAATTGACCCGATTTACCTCATATTTTGCACATGAATTTTTATTCATACGAATGGAAAGAATACTCAGAGAAAGAACGATTCTCTTAGAAGAGAATACTCATCTCTATTCACGCAACTCATTGTACGTATGTGTATGTTTGTATTTGAATGTCTGTTTGTGCGTGTTTTAACATAATGAAAGGGTGCGTATTTTGTATCTTGTGAATATATAAAACGTATCTTTCAATCAAATTCATCGAGCTATTTTTAGATGAAAAATAAAGGAAAATGTCCCATTGTTGGGTTTATTTGAGATGCTATGTATCCCACTTATCGCTTTCCAGTTACAATATTTCAAGAGGGATTGACTTTCCCCCCCCTCTCTCTCCTCTCTCCCATACACACAAGAAAACCATAAAATATTCACAAGAAACTACTGTGAGAAAGGTAGATTCCGCTATTAGTTATTTAGATAACCGTATAGGAAAGTGGGTTTTTTTAGGACGAGTAAGATGCATACGGCCGAAGTGAAGCTGAGGACGGAATATCGAAACGAGTTCTTACAAAACGTAAATGCACAGTAAAAAGTATGGAGTCATTAAAGTAAAGTCTCTTATGAAAGTTCATGACGTACCAATGAGGACAATGGAGATGGTATATAGAGCTGTTGTTAGGTTCTAGTTTATCATATGATGTAGAAATTTGGGGTTGGGAAAGGAATGAAAAATTGAACCAAATCCAGACGCACTTTCTGAAGCGAATTCTACAGGTGGGGAGGGTATTGCAAATTGTGGGGTTCTTAAAGAATTCGGCTTGTACAATGAAACCACACATCTGAAAGTTAGGGCAATTAAATACTGGTTACGCATAGTACGGGGAGATCAGGCACTTCTTGGCGCGGTGTGTTTCAGGGAGCAAGTACGGGAAGGGTGGGATACGTGTTGGGCAACGAAATTGCGCAGAGGCTTAGAAGAAATTGGAACCTCTTGTATACATCTAACTGTTTAGCTCATTTATTGCTTTCTCAACAACGTATTGATGTTGATAGTTATTTAATTTCTCTTCTTTACTTAAATAACATCCTTGATGAATAATACGCAATTATGGGTGAGTCATTTTATAAATAGCCTCGCCATACTTTAAGCCACTAGTTGTATGATAGTGTAGAGTCTCTACAACCAATTACCACATTATTATAATTGTCTTCTCTTTCTTGCTCCATCTTTGAGCTCCTTGTCCATTTACCCCTCACTCTTCCTAGAAATTCCCTCTTCCTATTAATTTCTTTTCCTCTATTATCTACTAACATTATAATTGCTACTACATCTTTTGGTAATTCATTTCGTTTCTCATTCCAAATACTATCCCTCCACCTTTTAACCATTTCACATTCAATTAGGCAGCGGTAAATGTCCTCTTGTTTCCTACACATATTTCATCTTTCTGTCAAGTTCGTCCTTAATCCTTTAAGAAATAGTACACCTGTTCGTATCCAAGCATGTCCATCCTTCCCACTTTGTCGCAATTATAAAAATAGCCCATTTCTTCTGTTTCTCTACATCCTCAACTCGCTGCCTCACCTCCTTCAGGAATCCACTGGAATAGTTTCATCCAAAATCTCCCATTCCAATTCCTTCTACCAATCTCTTCACCTTCCCAACCAGCTCTTTCCTCCATTACATATCTCTTTGATATTTTATACTTACATTCTTTTAGTGCATTATCATAATCTAATTTGAGACATCTATACCAGAATTTAAAAATTCTCCCAAATATTATACCCTTGCTCCCAAATCTTCTTGGTTCAGCCAAACGTACTTCTTTAGGCGAACTTTTTGGCAAGCCCAAACCTTTTCTACAAACATATACACTAAGTCAATTTTTTGCCACTCTTTGGCCAATCTTCAGCTTCCTATGACATACATTATCTTTGCTTCCACTACAGTTTCACAATATAGTATTTGTAATTATTTCATTCATAATGTAGACATTTTGTATAAACATTATTGACTGCTTTTATGAATAATTTTGCTTTCACTAGGGCAATTTTCACACTTAATGATCAATATTATTGTTATCACCAGTATTGGCTATAGATACTCACTCAGTCCTCAGTACTTTTTTTCTCCAGTCTGCATTTCTCCCAGTTCTAGCGTGGTACGATGATCGTCTCCACGTCATCACCCATGCTTTACTAACTCTTTACGGAGCTCGGCTCGCACACGTCCGTTTTCTGCCGCGCTAGATCCACGTACCTATAAGGAAGTGGAAGAATTGTATTCCACCTTATATCCGATTTCGTATTTCGTAAAAAAATGCGTATTTTGAGGTTCCCTGAATCTAAAGAAGCATTTTTAGAAAAAGGAGTGCGCGCGCGTGTGGTGTACGTGCGTGCGTGTGTGTATGTGTGTGTTTTTTATGAACAGCATAATTCCACAACGAAAAGTCAGTTTAATCCCTAACTTGGTATTTAAATTGATACCGTAATTATTGACTGGTGAGTATAAATGGTCAAACAGAGAATGAATAATAGGATAAATAAATAATTGTAATAAATAATTTCCATATATTAAATTAAATCAGTGTATAATGCATCAAGTTTGAGTTGAAATGTTTGTCCGCGAAGATGAGGGTAATTAGGAGTCAGGTTAACGAAAGTCATTAATGACCGAGAAGGATCGAATACGTTAACTTAATGATTTATGGGAAGACAGTTTAGAGTTAAGTTCAGTACGTTACACAGGCACGTAGGCCAATTCTTGAAATTAGAGGCGACGGAAATTCTAAGACAAGGGACCCATCGCCTAGTAACAGTGTCACATTCGCTTTAAAGTTTTGAGATTGGGCAAGGTAGGATGTTGGTGAGAGTGATTCTAATGCAGGTGTGGTTTAAGTAATAAGAAGACGTGTAATTAAATCAAAGAGTTACTCTCTCTCTCTGGTACCACCAGCGGAACTTGCTCGTGTGATACTTTAAGCGCCCAGTGACATTACGGAAACGTTATTTCCAACCGTAACTTTGGTACTGCAGAAGCTAGCAGGTATAATAATTCAATTGTTATAGTTTCGAGTGGCACAACTAGAGTCAATATATTTCTTCATTTCAAAAGGTCGGCAACTGAATTCAAGAACTCAAATATTAGTGCACAATAAATTTCTTAGACATTTTAAACTCGCGTTGTCCTTCAGAATACATCCACGCTTACCCTGAGGGAAAATACTCATAGCTCTACCATTGGAAGAGCCGGCAGCAGAATCAGTAGTAGATATAGGCGACAACGGGAAATGGTAGCAACTACATTCCTGCTTCAAAATGTGCACAATCACGGCATCATATAAACTGATTTAAAGTTCAGCATCTTCCAAGAATGCGACAAGAATACTTAAAAAAATCCCCCACCCAAATGTGAAATTTTTCCAAAACTGCGATTTTCTTTAAAAACAGCTCTAACGATTTTGATTAAAATACCAATGCAAGACATTTACTAAAAAATAAAATGTTTATCTTTAATTTCCCGGACGTAGCCTATAAAGTTGGGAGGAATTTTGTATAACTTCAAATAACGGTTATCCATAAGTTACAGGAAAAAATTTACTACACATAAAACGCAAATCTTTTGCAAATAAACCATTTCAATTACGTTTTTCCGTGGCATCAGGAATATCCGAGGTATCCGTTATTATTGACTAGAATTTTTCAGTACCTTGTCATTTGTTAAAAGTACTGTCACTATTTAGTTGTTTCTTGGGATTTCATGAAAAGATTTCCGACTTTCTAGGCCAGCATATAGAGACTGAGGCTATGGATTCTGCATTCTACAATCCCCTTATACCGATAACGAAATGTGTAATGAAGCTATTTCTGCAATTTCCATTATTATGAGGTATGTAAAGAGGTAAGTTTTCGTAGGAATAGTTTGTAGTAGTTATATAAAAATAAACCATAGTAGGTAGAGAAAGTTATGCGAATGTAAAACGTCAGATTTCTTTCTATTTTGTTATCAATCTGTATCAATCAGTTTAAATGTGAACTTATCTTCTGAATCTAACGTATAATTTTCCACCCATTTTCTGTGGTCTTCAACGAGAAGTATCCACTTTTCAGTGTCCTTGAAGATCTAGTAGTTAGTTTGAAGACTTTGAATAATGTTTGTCCCAGCTATAGATGGGAAGAATATTTGTAAACAGTTTTCAGTGATCCAGGAAATACAAATGCTGAGATTGAAAAAAAATTATTCACATCGACATGTCTCTGTGCTTCCATATACAGTTACAATGGTGAACTTCAATATTAAAAATGTATAAGGTTCTTAATTGTTTATCGAAATCTCTAGGTTGATAAAATCGATGCACTTGTGAAATATTTACTTTATATAACTCTTAGTTTGGTTTGATGTTCAGTTCACTCGAAACTAGTTATAATGATTTCTTTTTAAATTACTGAAAAGCATCCATTTGAGAGAAACAACACTGACTGAAGTCAATAATAATACGCATCTTCAGCTGGCATTCAAAATATGGAGGAGGATTATTTAACATTATTTTCTGGTTATTGTTTGGTATAGTTACTGCTCACAACCATTTTAGCATAGATTAACAACATTGAGAAGTTATACTTTTGGTAGGTATTTGTATTATTGTCGGTAGGTATATGTATTAAATCGGATCCTCTACGATTGTTATGAATGACCATCTATTCAATTGAAATACTCAAATTAGAATCAAGAAGTATGATTTTGCGTAAAACTTCTTAGTATGGCTTCCTTTGGAAGGGGCGTAAAGCCGGTGGCGCCGTGTCGTAGATTTACGGCACGTAAAAGAACCTCAAGCCTGATAGAGGCCTCTGAAGAAAATTTGCTTTCTTTCACGCCCAGTATAGAACGGGACGCTAAGAACCATAGCAGTTAAAGAGCGTCTATAAATAACGCTCAATTTAAATTAATTTAATTACAGAAGCGTTTGCTGAACTTGTTTACTAACTCTGCGTGCATAATGCGCGCATTTTTAAGCCTGGAATCTTGGAGTTCTGTGTAATTAATCAAGAATCCGGGTTGGATTCCCGGCATTAAAAAAACCTTCTCTAGATGACCAGATTATGTAGTGCGTACGTGTGCGTATTTGTATGTTCCGGTAATTACACAGATTAACTAATTACCGTATATCAAGAATATTGCTGGACAGATGCCTGAGCAGATTCCGTAAGGAAATTAACATTATGGGGGTAAAATAAGCCAAAAATAAAATAATATCTGAATCCTGTTAGGCATTAACACCCCCTTAACCCTGTTTAGTTGTTGCTACTCGCATCCGTATTTTTATTATTAGCCTTGCTTATGCTTGCATTTGAATTCAAAAAATTATTTTTGTATATTTGTTTCTTTCTTTCTTTAAGTGAAATGTTTACACTAATATCTTGTGGTTACCATTTTAATGATTATAGATGTATTAGTTTCTACTAAAATCACAGATCGCAAATGATAATACTGCTGTTACTTAATGATAAGAGGTTTTGTTATACGGAAGTGAAATTTGGGTTGGGAAATAACAGAGCATGTTAATAAAACGCAGGCGGTATTTTAGAAAAGAGTTTTTGGAGATTCACAAGACACATCAAATTGTGGGATAGTGAGGGAGAAGGGATGCTATGAAGATACAATATACTGTAAGGTAGAGACTGATGCAGGGAGATAATTCCACATTACGGTCCAAATGTGCTAAATACCAGCGAGAAAACCTCTCTCCCAAGTTTTGGGCACCTGATTTGGAAAGAGGTTTGAGGAGGATAGGCATGGGTTCATATAGCAAAGAGATGAAACAAATAACCAAAACATATGGAAAGGTGTCAAAAGAAGACTAATAGACATCACTCAACAGGAAATAGAATCGGATTGTAAAATTAAACCTTCTCTAAGTCTTGCAAATGAATTAACATTGAATTGGGGTAAAGGAGCATATGTACTTAGGAAGAAAGGAAAGATCAGGAATGGCATGGTTTAGATTGGAGGCTGGAGGGTACCAAAAGTGACTGCCCATTCTGTGTTTTGGAGGAAGACTAAGTGCATATTCTGATGGAATGTGCACAGAGGGAGAACCAGGGAAGAATTAGACTCAAAGAAAAATTCTTAAGCCCTGCTAGAACGAGATTGGCATGTTGGGATTGGCAATTGGCAATTTCCTGGCTAAAGTGCGCGAAGCCAGGTCAGATTTGCTCAGTTAGTCACAGGTAATTTATTTCTATTTTTCCTTTTTTCTTATTTTTTATTTCTTTTTTCTTTTTATTTTGTTTCTCTTGTCACCTTACTTTGTATCCTAAATATGCACTTCTAGTGAATGAATGACCCATGCACTAAGTATTTGTGTAATAACTTAATAATTTCAAACCAATAAAGTTACCTCATCTATCTATCCATCTACTTATTTACTTCGTGCTGGTAGCGCTTCAGCAAGAACTTTCGCTGTCGCTATACTGGCTCATCATTTTACAGTTCTTTGAAAAAACAATAGTTAACAGTTCGTTAATTTGGTTAGTAGTCCAACACATTATAATTTATAGACAGAATAAGCGTTTGAAATCATTAGCTTACAACAGAATAGCAACTTCTAAAATTGTTCTTACAGTGCGGTATGTATGTTTACTAGTAATTGTTACTCTTGCTGCATACATTCTAATTTCAACTCAGGAACTTACTAAAATATTCTGCCAGTGTTTTGCAATTAGTTACTCTGAAGAGCGCTCTGAAATTGCTGTAAACTCACACTAAGAAAGGAGGAAAGATGAAAATGAGGAGAAAAAAAAGTGTTGGTATAATGTCAAGACACTCCTGATATCGAACCCAGATAGCTCATGCTCCACTCTCTTTTCGATCGTTTAGTCAGCCCAAGTATTTCCTGTGGTTTCTCAGGGCCAACTCTTAGACAACGCCCGGTGTATAGCCCTTCACCAAACTGTTTCCGGGATGCTCGACACGCAGTGCATGATGAATTCTGCAATGACTCAAGATTTAATGTTTGTCAAACGGCGGACCAAGGATAAAATGTTATTTTTATCTCTGGCAGAAATATTTTGCTGCACTTAAAAAGTGAAGTTTATTATTTTCGTCTTTTTTTAACAGTTGAAAGCAACGAGTATTGTTATCGCAGCATAATTTTTTGTGATGTAACAAGTTATCGAATTCTCTAAATGAAAATGGTTTCCTTTCTCTCTGATTTTAGATGACTTGCATATACACCATATTAACATTTTATGTTGTAGCTTTTTGTGAATACACAAGAATTAAAATTGCATTGTAAGCGATCTTCTTATTTTCAAAGAAATTTCATCTAATCTTGAGATGTATCACATTTATAGTGCAGCAACTTTTATTAGACGATCTTGTGGTACTGTCTGGAAATCACCGCACCAGTTAATAAACTTCAGCTTGACAATGGTAGTATTATGTTTTGCTGTTTGTCAAGTCAGGCTTTCATTGCTGCTTGTTCATAGAACTGAAATCGTAGTTTAATTTACTGAGTATTATGTACAGTTGCGAGTGTAGTTTTGTGAAACGCTAATATCAAGGTTTGGCTTCTACCACAGCGATACGTAGCGGCAGAGATACGAACTAGCAGCACACACCGTCGGTAGCGCAACTGTTTACAGGAGGCCGAATGAGGTGCGGATGGTAGTGGCTTACAAGGTAGCGGAAGGTGGGCGAATTTCATTTGAAGAGGGTGAAGAAGTGATAAAGCGCATGTGAAAATTTCAGAATTCTAAGGATGAACAACGTACGCTGCTGGGTAACGACTCTCCACCACAAGCTTCCGGTAATGCTGTATGAGTATGACGTTTTTGAGCATTTTTGTCCCTATCAAACTCCATTTTAATAAGCATTTTTACTTACACCCGCTATAAGGCACTAGATAGCAATTTAAAACTAATCTCAGCACATATCTCTTATGAATACTTTTTCTTTTAATTCACAGATAAAATACATCAATTCTGATATTTTACATTTTATGAGTTTATATTATTTACTTATGGTAGCGTCAAATACACTCATTTTTGCTATGAATTTTGCAAATTATGCATGTATGCTGTAACACTGTCCTGCAGTGGAATAAGCTGAACTAAATACTCGTATGTAAACAGAGAGGATGTGTGTGCGCGTGTGTGTGAATTAGGAGGATTGGGTATATCCATACTTAATTTTCGCCCCAATTGCGTTTCATATTGCGCCATGGAGTTTTCTGCATTAACTAAAAAACTGAGGAATTAATCATATTAAATGACTGTAAGGCCAAAGAGAAGTTGCAGCTTTTTTAAAATGTTACCTATGCACCCATTTGAATACTCATGCTCAAGAGTGCTGGAATCTTTTTCACCGTTGGAAGACACTTATAGACTATAAGATACACACAAAATATGTAACATTATTATTCTCAGATTAAAGAGATTAAAATTACTACATGGCTAGACATTTCTTCCCTTTCAGTTAATATTCATTCTACAGAATTTCGGTTAATACGATGTGTCATTGCGTTTCTCATCTATATATAGGGTGGACCATTTAAGTTGGAACTGTAAAATATCTTCAAAACTAAGCGTTGTAGAAAGAAATGTCTTGAATAAAAGTTGCTTGATATTATGGTGAAAAGTAAATGACATTAGTCGTGTTTTATTTGGAGGACGTTGTGATGGTCATTTTAAGTCAATTAATTTTTTTAAATGGAACGAACCTTTTTTATGGTGTTTTCTCACTTATAAAAAAACTAAACAACATGTGTATAAAGCACTTTTCAATTGTTCTTACACCAATGTAAATGACAATGAAAATAACAAATTTCTATGTACGAAGAGCGCAATGAATGGTTGTACCATCCATGGATGGTCATTTGAGGATCAAATTACATTTCGTAATTGGGAACAACATTTTTTACTTTGTTTCCTTATTCCTCATCACAATATAAACAGCTTTTTCAAAACAATTTTAGGACATTTACGAATATATATATATATATATATATATATATATATATATAACCTAAAATTTTTCGTTCTAATAAAGTAAAAAAAGCAACTCCAACTGTAACAAAAATAACTAAAATTAAACCAACCAATATTATTAAAATATTTCATTAATTAGCATTTACTACCGACATACCATATGTAGGTTCCCATTTTAACAAGTTCAATTGACCCTAAAATGACCATCTTAATATCCTCCAAACAAAACACGATTAGTGACATTTACTTTACCCCAATAATTCAAGAAACTTTAATTAAACACATTTCTTTCTAGAACGCTTAGTTTGGGAAATATTGTACAGTCTCAATTTAAATGGTCCACCCTTTATTAGGGATATGGAATGCAATGATTTTAAAAAAGCACAAAGATATTAATTTCCTCTAGATGTTTTTAAAACATGAACTCTATTGTTTATTTACGATACCAAATATCAGGTTTATGGCATTTTCAAGGATTGAAAATATTTAGTAATTTCTACTTTTTGGGAAGCCATATTCTTCTTATTATTATTACTATTATTATTAGATTATGGATTGCTGCCTTAATTAAATAAAGACTGCAACATTCATATATTTCATTTCAGAATAATTAATGTATACATCTCCCTATCTAAGTCATTTTGTTTTCTGAAGTAACATTTGTAGTAAGTAAGAGAGGTAGATCATTGTAATAGATTCCAAACTTAAGGCGCACAAGGAGGGTATATGACATAACTCTAGATTGAATTTTGTAAATCCTCTTCTTAGCAATTCTAGAATTTTTTTCACGTCCTCAATTTTCGACTTCTTCGTTTATACGTTCATATTTAAAGTAATCGTATACGTTTTTGGTGCTTAATGCCCACTCTTTTTTTCATCTATATTCATATTTTCTTTCTAAAGTTCCGAAGGTGATTAATGGGATGTGTGACTAATCGTGGAGCCGACGACCCCCAATCTGGACGAGGGAAACTCTGTTAAAAGCCCATTTTATCTACAGAAAATTGAAGCCGGGTACTTAGGTTAAAAATCGAGCGTGTTACCTCCGTATTATTGCAGTGAATCCTATCAATGTTCTTGTCATGTTCTCCCCCTTTTATCTAACAAAATAAAAACTCATTTATATATCTTGTACAATTAACAGTATGAATTCAATTAAGTGCACATCTACAGAGATTAAATGTAATAATTAGACATCAGAGGTAAAGGCTAAACATTCGTTTTTATCACCTAAAAGACGCTAAATTATTAAAAGTATGCACGAAAAGAATACTACACTCTGAAGTGTTGCATTTACGTAACTTTCTCTATTCACTGTTCTACAAATTATTCTTACAAAAGCTTATTCTTTCTTATTATACTTTTCGTTAATATAGATAAATCTTCATTACACATTTCGTTGTAGTATAAGTAGAATATATTAAGCTAAATCATAGTTAAATCTTTTCAAAGTCGGTCGCTATGTAATGCCTTTGAAATTCCGTACTCTTTGCACGAAAACGAAAACAGGAGAAGAAGGAAAAAGGAACAGTGATTTACAAACGAAAGAAAAAGGAATAGAGAACAACAAACTGACTCAGCTTTCATAAAATGCGCGAATACATTACAAATATTTAAACGCGTCCACACCTTGAAATAAAATATAAACTTCTCTTAACACCTAATACTCTTGTCCCATAAGAATTAGCCTAAACGTTGGCTATATGCTTAGTTCAATAGCAGAGCAAATTATATAAAAAAGACATAATTATATATCAAGAGACACGGAACTACATCGTCCTTTTGAGTTCCACTCTGGGCGTAGTAAGTACAAGGTCATATTGGTTGCTTTAGTCATATAATTGCTAAAACGTAGAGCGTGGCTGGCAATAAACCTGGCGCCTCCTAGTTGGCTGTTGACCCCATACACACACACGTGATGTAACACAATAAATCTATCGAGAATCATGCCATGTAGTTCACCGTCTGGGAAAGCCATTGTTCCCTATAGCCTGCCAATTTTCCGCGCGGGTGGGATCATCATCATACTGACGTACATTTGGATGCTAGAAGGACTCTGATGCTGAACCGAATTAAAATTCTCTATGTGGAGCGTGCTCATATACCGTGATATCACTCAAAACAAACCTGGAAAGCTGAGTAACTCACAGGGACGATGTCCTCTGCTAGAATGTTTAACTCATCAGGGAAATGACACCCAATACATGCGTGAGAAAGCTTATGGAATCAGTTTATGATCACTTCCTAGCAATTTTCATAATCAAAGAAACTACACTGAATGCATTCTAAAAAAATCTTATGCGTTACATTCACATGATTTCTCTTCTCACTCTTATACAAACTATTCGTACAAAGCTTATTATTCTAGCAACTTCTTGTTAAACCAGATAAACTTTGAATTCACATTTACCCATTTCGTTGTACCCAAATGTAGATAAAGCGATAGTCAGATTTTTAAAGAGCATGTCGCTATGGATGGCTTTGAAATTTCATGCTCTTTGCATCACCACGAAGAAATAATAATAATAATAATAATAATAATGATAATAATAATAATAATAATAATAATAATAATAATCATAGCGACTTCCTAGAAGAGAAAAGTATACGTATATGGAGTATAGCAAGAAATTGTCTACTTCTTACGTTTTACCAACGGTAAAAGTTTTTTCAGAATGAAGAAGATTCATAAGCTATTCCGAAAAATTCAAGATATACAATTTGTTTGTCATGCAAATATCTTAAACATGTGGCATTTTAATGAAAATACTTAGAGGCATTTTTGAGAAAACAAACTTTTCCTTTTTGAGTAATGCTGTTCACAGACAGACATGCACATACACGCAGACTTTTTCTAAAAATGCTTTTTCTTTATATCTTATTTTTATATTACGACATTTTAATCCAAATAAACCTTTGCAGAAATAGCTACATTACACATTTCATTAGCATACAAAGGAACAGAGATAGTCAAATGTTTAAAAACTGGTCGCTATAGGCTGGCTTTAAAATTCCATACTGTTTCCATGAAATCATCAGAGAAACCTGAAAGTTGACAGGAATTTAAAAGAATAACGAAGTAATGACAAATTCGAAGCTTTAATAACGGACATCTCAGAATTGGCTTATGCCACAAAAAATATTTTAAATAAGCTGTGTGTTTTAAAGAGATCTACACTTTTTGTGTAGTACGTTTTCGTCTGTCGCTTAACGTATACCAGTTATACAAGATTATATAAAATTCTTTCCGAATAAAGAAGACTTCATAGGCTATTTTCAGAAAATTCAAGATAGACGTTTTATTTGTAATGCAAATATCTTTAATATGTGGTATTTTAACTAATATCGTTACAGCCATTTTTAGAAAATATGAAATTATGGTGGGGGATTTTCTTGAAAATCCTCGTATCGTGTCTTTGGAAGGTACTGAAGGTAAATATTAACTTTTCGTTTTTGAGTTATCGTATGCTGTTCACAGAAACACACACACGCACGCACGCGGACTTTTTCTAAAAATGTCTTTTTTATTAAGGGGGCCTCAAAACGTGTATTTCCGGTGAAATCTCGGTATCGAATTTTTGGGTGGAAGCTAGTATGTACGTGGTAAAGAAAGTAAAAAGCTTCTAACAGTTAATGTATTTGTGAGAAGCGATTGCGGAGGGATTTCATGCCTTTATTTCAAACTATTTTCGGGACTTATACACGGTTTTATACAGCCTTATATACAGTGCGTCATCAAAAGTACGCGCCGTCAAACAACTGCTCTTGCATAGATGGCCCCACAACGAACGTACCAAGTCCAACATTACATACAGTACTATTAAGTTAAAAATAATTAAATGCGACACTGTCTGTCGAAGAGTTTCAACAAACACCGCCTACCAGACAGACGTACCGTCATTCAGTCACTGAGCTTTGTGCGCGTTATACCTACCAGTAGCCCCAATGGACTGCAGAGTTCACCGGATCCCGAGTTCCGAACCTTAGTAATTAATTTTATTTTTGCATAAATATTTCTATTACTCACTATCGTTGAAAAAGTAATACGCAATACACATGCGTAAGCCCTTTGCAGAAACTTGGAAGTGAAAATACGTGACAAAGGCTCGCATTTTCAAATCTCCTTGCACTTACCGCACTTGTATCACAATATACTACTATAAAAATTCCTTTACAAACACAAATTCTACTGTTAAGCGCTTTCTATTAATAACAAGTTGATACGTTGTTTTAATTAAGACGTGTTTAACACGTTAGAAATACAATTCCAACTTACATAGCGTTCATTGATGTAAGTAAGCCTTTAATAAGGTAAAAGGGTCCCTTTTAAGGAGAATATTAGAAACATGAGGTTTTCCTAAATAGCTTATTAATGCTATTAAGAGTTTGTATGTGAATACCAAAATAGTCATTAGTACTGGTTCTAAAACGTCAGATGAAATTTTAATAAATCAAGGATGTGTCACCGACTTTATTTAATTTATATGTTGACGATATAGTTATGAATTGGAAAGATTAAATACAGTTTGAAATCAAAATAAAGTTAAACACATGTTTAAATACTTTACTATATACTTATGATCAAGAAACAGAAGATAATCTACAAAGAGGAGTGTATAGATTAAGCCAAAATGCTATTCATTATAATTTAACCATATCTACAAGTAAAACAAAGAACCCAATTTAAAGGGAAGTTAGATGGAAGATACTAATAAATGAGAAAGTATTGGAACAAGCATCCCATTTGAACTATCTAGGATGTAATATTAGCGTTAAGTTCGACAAAGAAATTGGGTTGAAAGCTAATAGATTTCAAACCATTTGTGGAACAATTAGAAGAACCTTAGGAACAAAAACTAGAAAAGAAACACAAATTAAATTCTAAAAGATTATGGCTGTACCTACTGCATTGAGTGGTTCCGAATCGTGGACAATAACAAAAAGAGAAAGATCACGTATACAGTCCGCAGAAATGAAATTTATGAAATATGTAAGAGGGTGTGCTAAAGCTGATAGAATAAGAAACGAAACATTAGGATCAGATTTGAATATTTTCTCAGTTAACGACAAAATTGTTTAAAATAAACAAATTGGAATGATCATGTCGACAGAATGGCAGATGACATGATAATGAATTACCGTTCATAGGGAAAAGAAGTTTGTTTAGACATCGTAAGAGGTGGTTTCATAATAGAGACTGGAACAGGCGATATCACCTAATCTTGAAGGGAGAAGAAGAAGAATAAACACAGTTCCATTATAAAATGGGTCTAGAAATTGGATTGTTCCTTCTGTGTGACAGTTTTGGAGATGCACAGGACCGGGGTAAATGACATTTGCACGATCGGTTTTACACGGATGGCATAACAGCATTGAGACAGAGATGCGGATGCGGAGCTGTCACGAGGTCACCAGATCTCGTTCCCTGCTTATTTATTTATATCGAGAAGAGAAATAAGTATGGGGCGTGATACATTAGCATCCTCAAGGCTGAAGGAATAAGGAAAAGGCTTTGCTTAATTTACATAGTAAGTGCTAATTGAGAATGAGACTACCATTCGTCTTTGAATCATAGAGATAGTGAAGTCGCTGATGAAGATGAAGCACGTATAACAATACTATGGGATTTGAATCTGCACTGATATACGAAGCAAACAAAAACGATGACTGTTACATGAAATTTAAACTGAGTAAAACGCATTTTAATCGTTGAAACTCTGTTACAATATTATCTGTAGTGTTTGAATTAATTCTTATGATTAAAAAAAGGTTATATTTTTATTGCATCTTGTGTATCGGTCAAATATAAAGTTATATTCATGTATCAACTGCTATTCCTAATTGTTCTACCTATATCATTCAGAGTTATGCTTAGGTTGGATCAAAAGCGCTAAATATGAATTTGCTCATTTAGTATATCAACATAATGTGAATAACTTTATTCATTAATCAATAATATCAAAATTCATTAATCAAGGATGCCTTTTTTATTTGCTATAAGTGCAAAATTTTCAAGTAAAAGGTTATGAGTCTCAACCTTTTTACGAATAGTATTACTGCTAATAAAAGTCAATTTTGGTTTTCAAAAATTGCATAGGACAGGTGAGCATAAATCTATATCACTGTAACATGCGAGCACAAAACTTTTTAATTAGCATTCATTTTATACGGAAGGTTGTCATGGAAACTGAAAATGGCATGTCAGCGTCTTGGTTGGTTGCAAAATTCCCTTTCTAGCTCTTGCTCTTTGAAAGCATAATGGCTCGTGAGGACCATGTGCCATTGCATGTACTTTGCCCCAATAGCATTCAAGTGTGCACTATCTGAAACTCACCGATAATGATGCAGAAAATGGGTAATTTTGTTTAAAGCGTAACGTAAAAAGTAACGCTTTTTTTTTTAATTGCTTCACTTGCATAGCCCACATTAGCATCTATTAAGAATTGAGAAAAAACTCATTGACTGGAGATACCTTTTGCACCGAGTTTTAATCATTACTAACACATTCACTCCCACATACATTCTTCCAGACTCTGCGGAGGGTAAGAAAATATTCTGAGAGAAAAATTCCTCCGTCTCGGCCGGAAATCGAACCCTGTATCTCTAAGTTAGAAGCCATACGAATATAGAGGCAATTTTATACTAAACTTATTTCTTTTTAGTTTCTAACAAACTTTGGGCACTCTGTTCAACAATAAAGGACCTTGGTTTCTGTCTTACAACTGTAATATTATGGTTTCTACGGTTTGCAGGAAGTTAAGCTCTAATTTTGTGAGTAATAAGACCAATATATTAATTATATTCTATGGAGCAATGACCTCTGAATCTGCTAGACTCTAGTGGGCTTTTTAAGTGCCCCCGGATGTTTACAACATAGTACTCCTACAAAGACTACGAGTATAGTGCTCTTATGTGTTTTGCCCACAGAATATGTCACAAAGAAATTTTAAATCTTCAAAGCCGTTACCAAAAACACGAAAAATTAAGTGGTGACGGCATCTGATCTTTCATTTCTACGTATAATTTGATCATAAATAGATGTACCAAACAGATTATTATCTGCACGATTGTATAGATAGATATTAAATAGCTAAAATAACAGCTATTTGGAACAGTTATCTCTTATTCTGACATTGACCAATATTAGTTTCTTTTGAAAGTAACAGCACACAGCCTCATACGAAGTGATTTTCTGACTTCGTTGACGTGTTTCAGCGATTTAAAGAAGGAATTTGTCCTTCCAAGTGAAACTCGCGTTGTGCATTCAGCTATTTTAGCTCCTAAATTTAGTTGAATCTTCTCTTAAGAATTTACCAACTTAGCTAAGAGTACACTACACACACACTGCATGCATCGCTATAATGAAGGAAATGCTAAAGTTTGTGTTGAAAATGTAACAGTAAGTTTCATATTACATGGGATCTGTAGAGTTAACCGACGCAAATGTTTTTTCTTTCATGAATGCTGTCGTAAAATGTTCTATTTAAGTGATTTAATGTTGGAGTACATGAATTTCCCGATTTAAAACTTTTCGATACCCAGGCGTTTGGTATTCCTGCAGCTCCAATAGATGATTTTATATTAAACGAAAAGAATTCCTTAAAACAGAATAATTTGTTGTAAATCCTCAATCATATCACTGCACGATTAATACACAGATTCTTGGCTTAGATTTCTCTGTTTGTTCTGTCTAAATGACTTAACACCCAACTTAGACATTATTAGACCGCGGACTTTGGGGTCATAAAAGGTGCATTTTAGCTGCCTAAAATGGGATCCTTCAGTACTTCAAACATGCTATATAAAACATAAAATTGACTCTAAAAAGATGGAGTAAAACAGTAAATATATTAAAAAGAGCACAAAGTTGACAAATGAGCATATTATTTATTTATTCTTTTGCCTGAAGTTTAACATCCTTTACGGATAGTCATATCGGACAGTGAATGAGCCAAATGGTTGAAATAATACTCTAGACTAGAGCTTAGAGCTACCCTGCAGTCGTCTTCTTAGAATAAGAGAAAATCCCGAAAGAAAACCTCATGCAGGTAGCTCACTCTAACCAAGATTGGAATTCGGGGTCTCTTGAATGTCAGACAGACACAGGATATTATTATTCATTAAAACAAAGAAATTCATAATATGCACAGTTGCACAACTTAGCAAACATTAGACTTCTTTAATGTTCAAACTGTTCATGAAAACGTTCTATTTTTTTCAAGTTAGAAATAAAATACAGAACACATGTAGGCTGATGCTGAAATGCATAATATTAAATTTACAAACTTGGAATAACTAGTGGTTTCAAACTTTCCATAATTGGATTTACAATAAAACCACAAAACGTTTTTACTTTTCCAGATAAAAACCATAGCGCTTCTCAGACAATGTTAATTTATGTGCTAAAATCAATGTTCTACGTTAACTTCACTTTTGGAACGTGATAGGAATTGTGCAATCAAGTAAACTGGATTTTTCCATAAGAATATATACACAAGTCCTTCAAGCCGTTGTTTTTCTGTAAAACAAATATTTTGCATTTTTGCGCGCCCTTTTTCTGCATCTTCACCTGGTACCCTATTAATTTTCTTTTTAACTTCCTATTTTGTAAATCCATATTTCCATATATAGCCATTGGTTCTAAAACAATTATGAAACTTTATTTGTGGGTCTTAAATTCCAAAGTATATTGAAATAGTTTATACATTTTTTCTTTTTCTGGAATTTGAAAGATTTAATTAAGTATTCTAGTTATTATGTCATAAATATTAGAAATTCAGAAAATGCGAAGTTATCCTACATTCTTGGAAGCAATTTTAATCTTTAGAATTGTGTAAATAAATCTGTGTATCTTGTGTTATATTAAACGAAGTAGCCAGTTTTTAGGATTTTATGAATACAAATGGGAAGAATAGTTGCTAAAGTCGAAATAAGCTGTTTTAGGTGTTATAAAATTAACAGTTTCTAGTTAAATTAGTAATGAATTTCTGAGTATAATTATATCTGCCACTAGGAATTCAGGAAAAGAATAGGTTTTAACCTAAATTTCGTGGCCTACTTATAACTGTCAACCTAATAAAAGTGTCGGCTTTTTCCCAGAATTATCCTGAAACTTCTGCTTTAGAACGTGCGCCATTTTTCTCATTTATGGTAAATTCTGACAAAAGTTTAACCAATTACTTATAATTTTCTAAGAGACTTGAAATATTTATATCTCAAGATCCACCTTGGACTAAAAGGACAGGGAAGGGCTATGATTTTCTTGAAATGCTTTGAACCAGATGTCTCTAGTTACCTGTAAGGTATCTCTTGTCTCATTTATATTTTTATAATATCCTGAGATACCAGATTTAGTGAATGTGCATTATAATTACCAAATACTGCACGCAGTTCAGTATATCTTGCTTTAGCTTGCAATCCATTGCCACCCGAGACGCATCAAAGCATTCTCCCCTTAAATCATAAAGGCAGATTAAATCTAGAGAGCATTTCTGTGACAATTTTGACGAGTGTGGCTTCATCATATCTTCTTCTGTATAAAATGCTATAAAATTTAAACAACTTCAAATTTATATATTATATTAATTTATCTAATTGTAGGTTAAAGGTTTTCAGGAATTGAAATACCACTGGTATCGTATACCAAGATTGCAACATATTTATTTCCCTTAACTTCATTAGAACAAACGACCTCGTAAGACAATATTTCAAACATTTTGTTTATTATCTTATTCTTTGTAACAAACTTTTTCATTCAGGAACATTCTGTGATGGAAGATTTAATAGTTGGTGTAAGATTGAGTTGTTGCTTTTACCTCTTATTGCTAATCTTGTTGAGGATTTGTTTCTTGTGCAATGACATCATTTGCGCACTAAAATTTGTTTGAAATTTCCTTTCATAACATTTGCACGGCGTTAATCAGACTTTTCTTGCAAAGAAAATTTGAATTCGTTTTGATTTTTGTCGAAAACTGAATGTTCCTTTTGCTTTCTCTACCACATAGTGTGTAGAGCCTTGAGGTATTGCATTCCACCCAAAAATTGGATGCGCGCGCGCACGTGTGTCCGTGTGTGTGAGCAACACAACTCAAAAACGAAAATTCTGATAAATACCAAACTTGGTAGTTTGGTTCAGTACCCTCAAAAGACACGACACGAAAATTTTGGAGAGAATTCCCTACCCCCAAGCTATCCTTTACATGGAACATTTTCCGAGTCTTTTATTTTCCAAACTGTAGCTCTAACGATTTTGATTAACGATCTTGTATATCTGGTAAACGTTAAGTGATAGACTAAAACGTACTGCATAAAAATGTAGATCTTAAAACACACAAATTAGAAGAATCACTTTATTTCAAATATGTTTTTTTTTGGCATAAGCCATTTCTGAAATATCCGTTAGTAATGGTTCGAATTGTTCATTACTTGGCCATTTTCTTGAAGTCCTGTCAACATTCATTGTTTCTCGCGTTGCATGAAAGCAGTATTGAATTTTAAGGCCAGCGTATAGCGTCCGGTTCTAAACATTTGACTATGCTGTTCCCTTTGTATCTGTAACGGAATGTGTAACGTAGCTGTTTCTACAAAGTTTATTGGATTAAAATATGATAGATAAAAAATAAGCTTTAGTAAGTATAGCTTGTATACCCACTAATAAACGATAGAGGGTAGAGAAAATCATGTGATTGTACTATATCATATTTTTTTAAAGTTCAATTTAGCTACAAAAAGCCACTGTAATACACGATGCACATATATTGATATCCAATAAGAAAGAATATTCCAAAACCGGTAACAGTTAACATGCAGAATCTTTCTCTTGATATTTTCTTACAGTATTGTTGAATGTTCGTATTATAGAAGGGAATCGGATGAAGAAAACTCGTAATTATAAATCTAAGATGTAACTACCGGCATTTGGTTCAAAATAATGCTTTAATTTTATAGGCAACGTCAGCGTATAAGTTGAAACTTATTGCTGAGAATTGTCTGACCATTCATTCTAAATATGCGTTCATTGTTGAAGAAAACAACAAGCAATAGTTGTCAGTGTATGGTGGCTAGGGCCTGGTCTGTAATGCTGCTTGACAGGCAGAAAATTCCTGATCATTAACATGAGATACCTGGATTTGGGATAAACAAACAAATTCACGGATAGTCATGTGAACATGGATGTTAATGATGTTATCCTCGCATAGTTCTTTATTTTATTATTACGGGAGCAAAATGAGCCCCGTTGTGGAGTGGGCACCTATGTTGTCCGCCACCAGTATACCTCCAAAGTTGCGGCCACGACCACGTGTAAAGGTTTACATTTAAAACAATGGTAGCGTTACCTGTTGGCCTCGTGTGAAGGGCTTACATTCTCTTTATGTACACTCACAATAACCCAACAAAAGCATTACTAACCTAACAATATTAACAGAACTGTGACAATAATGCGTCTGAAAAGAAAAAAAAAGCTTCTACGTATCGCGTTTTGCACCAGTATATTGGAGTCCTCTAAGATAAATAAAGGGACAATCGACGTTTATACTTTATATGCAAGTATAAGAC
Organism: Deroplatys truncata; assembly: GCA_030765065.1. NCBI lineage: Eukaryota > Metazoa > Arthropoda > Insecta > Mantodea > Mantidae > Deroplatys > Deroplatys truncata. The sequence continues at coordinate 194,722,164 of CM060981.1, forward strand.
TTACTATAAGTAAGCTGTTAAGACCTTTGAAACTTTTCTCAGAATTGCAACCAGTAGACACAAGAATTCACAATCTCAGATTCTGTCATTTTGTAACAGTAGAAAATAAATGAGAGAACGGAAACACAAAGGATTTGCCGCCATCTGATAAGGTTCTTTGATCTATGCCGCTAGCCCCGCCCCCTCCCTTTGTGTTCTCACACGCCGGCCTGGTCGCGTGGCGCTAGCCCCGCCCCCTTCCCTTTGTGTGCTGATCTAATGCCGACATTGTCTGTGCCGGCAGGTCCTCCCCCCTCCCCCCTGTGGTCACGTGCCGGTGTTCCCGCCCCCCTCCCTCACCCCCATACGCGTGTCCTCCCTCCCCTTTGTGTTCTGGTTGGTTCCCTGTGGATAGGTGGGAGAGTGTGTATTGTTCCTATACGGTGACTACATTCCCGCCCCCCTCATTGTGACTTGTCTAAATCCCTGCCGTGTGATTGGCTTGGGGTAGGGGATGTGCCGCTCGGGGTGAGGGGTTATATGTGGGGGTTCTCGGTGCGTGACGTTGACGGTGTGGGAATGCGATTCTCGATGCCTGCCGCACATCGGCAAATCGTTTGAGTACATAATTGTGTCAATCAATTAGGTAATGTGTGTTATTGAAAAAAGAATCGCTATCATATTACTACTAATGCAATTAAACGCTATTCTTCGAGCAATTAAGTATTTTTGATTGAATTCGCGCACACCTGTCCCTAAACCGCCATTTATAACCTACTATTGTCAATAAATTACACGTCTAATGAAACACGGCTAGTCTGTCGATGAAAACAATTAAGTATTTTTGAATGATTAATTGACTCGCGCGCAACTGTTCGTTATCGTATATGTGTGGTAGCATGTGTATAATTATTACGAGTAATAACATTTATTTAATTCTACTTTTGAGGGAAAATATATTTTGGATTTATAAGAATATTACAACACATAGATGAAAGGACAGACTTGACGTAACACTCGTTATCGCGTGATAATTGCGGTGGAACACCGACCGCAACCTTCCACTGCGAGACGTTTCGCCGGAATGACTGGCTCCGATACTTCCACGGGCGAGTCAACTAGCGCATCCCCTCCACTTGCGTTTCAGTTCGCCAGCTACACTAGCGCACCAAGTGGTAATATGAGTGAAACTCCAGCGAGTGTTTGCTCACAGCGCGCCTGGCGGTCATATCCGAAAGTTGTGAATTCACCATATTTAAACTCATTATGGGTGCAAGACGGCCATCTTAACTCTATATAATTCTGCGAAATATGATTCTGGAAAAAAAATAAAGGTGAATTAACATTTTATTTAAATAATACTCGTTTAACATGCGAAGTGCGTTCATGTTGGCTCCCGGGGAATTGATTATGAAATAAATGAAAAATAAATAAGGCTCTCACTGATCGATGAATACAATTAAATATTTTTAATAATTAATGTAATTGACTCGCGCACCTAGAGATATCTCACCCAATTATTCATCTACCATGAATATCTCACTTCTAATGAAACGACGCACTCTATCGATTAAAAACAATTAAGTTTTTTTGATTGATTAATGTAATTGAATCGCGCGCAACTGTTCGTTATCGTATATGCGCGATTATTACGCGTATATAACTATTACGGCTAATAACGTGTGTTTAATTCTTCTTTTGAATTGCGGGTTTATAAAAAATATTACATTGCTTAGATGAATTAAAAAGCAACTTAAAGCGAAATTGCAAATAGCTTGTATGAGACGTTAACACGAGAACCCTTTACGAAAAAACAAGACGCGATGTGACAGCAATGCCCCGTCCATCATGAGAGGCGGTTAAACCAGGACGCGTGGGTTTTCCCCACAGTACCTGCTCTTAATGGCTAGGGGTATCCAGCACATAGGAGTACGCTTCAACAAAGCCCGCTATGTCTCTTCTCACACGAGAGAAGTAATAATTACAATTCAAAACAGGCGTACCTGTAAGTAACACGCACGAAGACTACAAATATAAATTTTATATTCGTTTTAAATGTTCTTTCTAAAGACGTAGCGAACTTTGAGAAATTCAACGAATTATTCACTTTCGTACACTGCTTGAAAGAAATATGGTGTACACCCCTGAAGAATGCCTAGGTAGTCACATTAGCAGGCGACAGTCCCTTCCGCCTCATTAATTTTTCTTCAGACGATGGTAAAACCAAGCTCTTAGTGAACAATGAAGAGCGTTTCCACTTGATTAAACAGGCTAAGTGTTCTGAAAAAACACAGACCATCGGGGTAAATAACTGTTAGCGACACAAAAGATTTTCTTAAGAGCTTCCTCTGTCCAGAAATACCTTCATAGACAGTGGAAAACCATGTCTAGACATGTTTTAAGCTTACCACAAAAAATGTTTTCCGATAATTAATATAATTCTACATGAAGAATATTAATGATTTAAGTTTTCAATTAAACGTATACTGTATAGATTCTGTACTTAAACATTCGATTGTATCTTTGTCATTATTTAAATACTCGCGTACAAGAAATGCAAACATGATATCAAAAAATTAAACTGATTTTTTTTTCGGAATGTTAAACAAAGAAATATGATTTGGCGAGAGTAATATGAAGAATAAAAAGTATTCAGAATGATAGATATTACATACGTTATTAAAATAAGGCTCTCGCTGATCGATGAAAACAATTAAATATTTTTTTATTAATTAATTGTATATGAATTGACTCGCGCATTTGCTTGCTGTCGTATGTGTATGATTATTACGACTAATAGCATTTGTTTAATTCTAAATAATGAAATATGGAGCATTGCCTAAACAATCCTCGTTACTCTTAATTTATTCCATTTTTAAAAAGATTGGGCTTAGTAAACATAGGACGAGTACGATTTTAAATAACCCATCCATTCGAGAGATATTTTTTGAATATTCCAACATGTTAATATAAACTTAATACACACACACAAAAAAATTCATTTCAAGTAATATTTGTGCGACATTAAGTATTTGCGACAGAGTTTTTACTTTCTATACTACGTATAGTAAGTAGAGGAAGTGTTGTATTCCAACCGAAAAAAATCGATACCGAGGTTTCACCGGAAATACATGTTTTGAGACCCTCTGAATCCGAAAAAGCATGGTTGTCTGCGAGTGTGTCTGTGAACAGCATAACTCAGAAACGAACAGTCGGATAAACACCAAACTTGGTATTTAGGTTCAGTATCATCCAGAGATGCTACACGAAGGTTTTAAAGAAAATGCCTCACACCAGACTACCCTTTACATGGAACATTTCTCGAAAATTTTAATTCTCTCAAAAATGACTCTAACGATATTGAATAAAATATTATATGTTTAAGATATTGTAATGAGAAATGAAATGTATATCTCGAATTTTCAGGGAATGTATCCAAAAGTATTCTTCATTCTAATTACTTTTGTATAGTTAGTAAACTTACTACACAAAAAAAAAATGGAGATCGCGTTAAAATACATAATTTATAACATATACATTCTTGTTGTTGAGTGAATCGTTTTCGAGATATTGCTTGTTATTCCCTTAAAATTTCCAATACTTATACTTTTTCTCAAATTCATTATTCTTGTTTTTATGTTCTGGACATGTAAAGAGAATGGGAGGCGTCACATAGCAATCAGCGTTAAAATAATTTGACTATCGCTTAAAACCTATCATATTCACCTTGTATCGTCATGAAAATTACCAATAACATTGACATCTCGATATCTCGATTAACATGAAGCATATAGGGAATAAGTGTTTGTAAAAATAGTTTGTACAAGAGTAGAGAAAGTCATGTGAGTGTAACACATCAGATTTTTTGATATTGGTTTAAATTTTCAAATACTTTTAACTTTTCTCAAGCGGTAACTCGCTATTCGTTTTTCCCGTGGTAATGCATAGAGAATAGAATTCTAAGCAATCACATAGCATCAGGTTTTTTTAAACATCTGTGACGTGTCTATTCACAAACGAAAGGTCGCTGGTTCGAGGACAATTATATCTACGGAAATAATACATTATTTTCACTCTGTGATTATTTTTTGGTAATGTAACAATAATTAACAATGAATTTTAATGGTACATGTAAAAAATAAAATATATTTTTATTTCTAGCGTCATACGCAGAAACATTCCCCTTAAGGAACGCTGGCGTGATCGAAGGATTTCCCCCTTAACAGGTTTAGACGTGCTCACGAAATGCCCCTGTGCGAGGCTAGCATTTCCCTCTCCTTCTCGAATTTTCGGAGTAGCCAATCAAAATTGCTGTATTATATATCTTAAACTTTCACTCATACATTTTTTATATCGCAAAAGAACACTATAAAAAGGCTGCTTCATCGGGAATTCTCACAGTTTCTCCGCTGAAATCGACGAGTTAAGGTCTCTGCAAACTTTTCTCATTCAAAGTGAAAGTTCAACGAACATCATGTCTGGTAAGTTGTAACAAAACACTTCATTTACTTTTAAAAGTTAAATTATTTCTCTCTACATTTAACTTATATTCGCGTTCTTGATTTTAATGCATGGCATTTATATGCGAATAGCTGAGCATTCTAAAAAGTTAATAGCTAGACAAGTGAATTTTCTGAAATGTGAATAGTTAAGTATTCATTTTAGGCAAGCTTATTCTGCATTTAATAGCTAACTGCGCGAATTCCCAAAAAATGTGAACAGTTTAGTTAAGTATTCACATTGTTGAGTAATTATTATTCCGGATATTTAAATACGTGTTTTCACCGGGTGAATTATATTCCTTTCTAGAGAAATACAATTACTTGAAAACCCTGCGAATCGAATAAAAAATGATCTGTATAAAAATTTCTTCCGGGGTAACCGACGGTAATCGATCCGAAGACTTCATGCTTGCATGCACTGGTCGAACATTCACTGTGAATGTTTCATTCCTCTCTCGCATTTATTTAGTAAAAACATTCAGCCTGTTTCCATCATGTTAAAGAGATATTTTCCATGATTGTGTCGAGAAATACACGTGATTTATATCTGTAATAGAAATTTCTCAGGTGTTTAAAATACATCGACATTTTCCCTGTATAAGGTATTCGCAGTAAAGTAAATTAACTTAATAATATATCGTTTCTTTAATAAATAAAAATCTAACGCGTAAATTAATTGCGTTTTCAGCAATCAGTTCTGCTAACATGTCTGAAGCATACATCCAGCTCCAGCAGGATACCCAACGCCGGCTGCAGGATCGCTCATCAAATGCCGTAATGATTCAGGCATCCGAACAGTCGAATGGTAAGCATTCTTCAGTGTTTTAAAAAAGCAATGTAACAATTCATATTAAGTTCTTGTTCATATTCTTTATTATTATTATTATTATTATTATTATTATTATTATTATTATTATTATTATTAATATTGTTATTATTATTTCAGGAAATGGACTTTATTTTGGTATCGACCATCCATCGACCGCTGCACAGGCACCGCCAGGCTTCCAAACCTTCCTGGTTCCAAATCATTATGGAGGTGGCTCTGGCCCGTACATACAGCAACAATCGTACGGTAAGAATTTACAGACTGGTATTCGAGCATTTGTAACTAAAAAAAAATTACATGATAGTAGACATACAATGTCGATTCTGGCACACAAAGGCATGCCTCCGACAGCATAGAGTTCTGGATTGTATAAGGAGAAAAGGATATATTTAAGGGGAGTTTCTCACTCATATGCAGTCACATAACTCTATCGATCTCCCAGAATGCTATGTATTTTTCACACGGGTGTTTAAAACATGTATTTTTTTCACGTATAGAGTGTAGATTCTTTAGAACTCTGTACTTAAACATGCTATACTATTATTATTATTTATTTTTTTCCAGGAAATGGACTTTATTTCGGAGGCGGTATCGCTCAACAGGCGACCGCTGCACCGGTACCTCCAGGCTTCGCGACCGTTGCACCAGTAGGCTTCGCGACCGCTGCACCGCCGCCTCCAGGCTTCCAGACCTACCTGGCTCCAAATCAGCATGGTTGGGTCCCTGCCCCATACATGCAGCAAGCATCGAATGGTAAGAATTTATCAGCATTTTACGAACTTCTTTTACACATTATATATTATTATTAATATTGTTACTATTATTTACAGGAAGCGGACTTTATTTCGGAGGCTGCATCGGTCAACATGCGAGCGCTACACCGGTACCTCCAGGCTTCGCGACCGTTGCACCAGTAGGCTTCGCGACCGCTGCACCGCCACCTCCAGGCTTCCAGACCTACCTGGCACCAAATCAGCATGGTTGGGTCCCTGCCCCATACATGCAGCAAGCACCGAACGGTAAGAATTTTTTCAATATTTTATGAAGTTCTTTTTACACATTCTATATTATTATTATTAATATTATTATTTTCAGGAAGTGGGCTTTATTTCGGAGGCGGTATTGTTCATTGCGCGCCATCTGCACCACACACATCCCCTCATCAAATCAGCAGTGGAGGGACCCTGCCCTATACATGCAGCAGCCACTGAACGGTAAGAATTTTTTCCACATTTTATGAACTTCTTTTACACATTCTATATTATTATTGTTATTATTATTAATATTATTATTATTATTCCAGGAAATGATCTGGGTGACCTTGGAAGCCAGCCCATGGATCTAGCAACACAGGAGTCGACATCACCAGAGATTGGTGAAGACTCGTCCGCTGCACCATCCGCCTCCTCATCATTCAACATTCTGGAGGAAGTTGTACCGGCTGCGCCTTCGATCTCCTCAGACGCAGGCGATGAAACCGCTGCACCATCGACCTCCTCAGGTGCAAACAATGAAGCCGCTGCACCGTCAACCTCCTCCTCCTCATCATCATCCAGTAATGCGACAACTTTGAATGGAAAGAGAGGGCAGGCATCGGACGGGAGCGAGCAGCTTGCAATTAAGAAAGCCAAGGTTAGTGCTAGTAATTGCCAGGGGCTGGAATGCAATACCATCCAATCAGCATTCAAGGGACGTATTTTTAATAGTAGAATAGAAAATACATTAGAAATACTGGACCCCAGAGTCTTTTTAGATGAATGCAAGGAGCTTATTATTAAAGAAGTGGAAAGCGTCTTGCAGAGAAGCATTTGTGGATTAAAGATGCATTGTTCCCTGGAACTTGAATATTTAATCCGCAAACCTGATGAAGAGAAGAGTCTTTCCACTGGCTTTAATTCTAAGCCTGTATTGATTCTTCCGTCAAGCGATCTCAATCAGATCTTCTCTTCAATTGCGGGGGATATTTTGGAAAACATTTCTAAATTTGAGGGGGGAGCATCATCGAAGTCCTTGTCAAAGATACTCAGCCTGGTGATGGGCTTTACACACTATGATCCTTTACAGGCAGGTTCATACATTGAACTACCGCAGAAAATTAGGAATAAGTATGCTGTTATAAACATAAAGAATGAAGACAATTACTGCTTTGCATGGTGCATGCTAGCCTCTAAATACCCTGCGAAGGCAAATGGATATAGAACAACTGTATACCCCTTTGAACTGCTTTTCAAAGCATTCAATTATGAAGGTATCGAATTTCCGACACCCCTCCATCAAATTGAATGCTTTGAAAAGCAGAACAATGGAGTATCCGTTTCAGTGTTTGGTATAGAGGAGGAGAATGAGAACATTATTCCCCTATACCAAACAGCTGAAAAGAAGCAGCACCATACCAATCTGTTATATATTGAGCAGGGGGAAAAGTCCCACTACTGTATAATTAAAGACTTGTCCAGACTTGTAAGCAGTCAAGTCACCAAACATAACGGTAAAATATGGGCATGTGAGGCCTGTCTCAAGAGATGCTCCAATGAAAAGGCCCTGGGAACGCACCGATTAAAATGTGGAAAATGCCAACTGCTTAAAATGCCTCAACAGGATGAATACCTTGAATTTAAAGCATTCTCCAAGAGCGTTCCTGTACCATTTGTTATATACGCAGACATTGAATCTGTTCTGGCGAAGGTTCACTCTTGCGCGCCCTCAAGCAGCTCGAGCTGGACCCGAACCGTTCAAGCGCATGAAGCAATGTCTATTGCCTTGAAGGTGATATGCAGGCATGACGAGTCAATGTCAAAATTCTTTCTCTTTAGAGGTCCGAATGCCGTCGATGACTTTATCAAACAATTAAAATCAATTGCTGATGACGTCATCGACGTGTATTCCAATCCTAAACCTATGGATTTAACCCTTGAAGAGCAACAGAATTTCGACAATGCCTCTGAGTGTCATATATGCCTTGCTGCTTTCACTGTGTGCGATTTGCGCGTGAGGGATCACGATCATGTGACAGGGGAATATCTAGGTGCTGCTCATAATAGATGCAATTTGAATAGAAAGGTCCCTGATTTCATACCGATCTTTTTTCATTGTCTATCTAATTATGACAGCCACTTCTTGATAAGACGCCTGGCATATGATAATAAGCCCGTATCGTGCATCGCTCAAAGTGGTGAAAGGTATATAGCGTTTAGCAAACGGTACAGGAACATCAGCTTCAGGTTTCTGGACAGCTTTAAGTTTCTTGACGACAAGCTGTCCAGCCTGGCTGACATGCTGGAGGAGAGTGATTTTAAAATAACAAGGGCAGAATATCCTGTTGAGGAGCATTTTAAGCTGGCAAAGAGCAAGGGAATATTCCCATATGATTATGTTTCAAGCCTTGACGTTCTCGAAGAAACTTCTCTACCACCGAAGGAGGCCTTCTACAGTACTCTCACTGACAGCCACATTACCGAAGAGGAATACAGGCATGCTGTAAAAGTCTGGGAGGTCTTTAGTATCCGGAATCTCGGAGAATACAGCGACCTATACCTGAAAACAGATATACTGCTCTTGGCGGATATTTTCGAAAAGTTTCGAGATCTCATCCTGGGAATGTATAAACTTGACCCAGCATGGTTTTATACATTACCAGGACTCGCCTTTGACGCTATGTTGAAGATAACAAAGGCGAAACTTTCCTTAATATCCGACAAGAGCATGCTAGAATTTTTCGAGTCGGGAATTAGAGGCGGACTGTGCACAGTGGTGAAGGGCTACACCAAAGCTAACCACAGGTACATGTCCAACTTTGACCAGCATGCTCCTGTTAAACACCTGTCCTATTGGGACATAAACAACTTATATGGAGCTTCTATGGTGTCTGCCCTACCATACAAAAATCTGAAATGGCTCACGAGAGAAGAAATTGAATGCATAAACTTCGCAGAAGTCAAAGAAGATTCAGAGACTGGATATGTGCTAGAGGTTGATATCGAATACCCCGACCATATCCACGACGCCCATAACGAACTTCCTTTCTGCCCACAGAGCGCAATACCACCGAACGGCCAATACAAGAAACTGCTTGCAACATTAGAACAGAAAAGCAAATATGTCTTGCACTACAGGGTGATGCAGCAGTGTATCGAGCAAGGTCTAACTGTGAGACATATTCACAGAGTGGTGTCCTATGACCAGTCTAACTGGTTGAAGACATATATCGACGTCAACACCGAGAAGAGAGCACAAGAAAAGTCAAAATTCGGCCAAAACCTGTGGAAAAAGATGAATAACGCCGTATATGGAAAATTTATAGAGAATGTTAGAAAGTACACGGATTTCAAGATAGTTGGAACATGGGAACAGGCAAAGAAGTTAATAGCACGCAACACTTACCTACGCACCATAATTTTTTAGGAAAATCTTGTGGGGATCGAACTGGGCAGAGAGGAAGTACATATGAACAAACCAATTTACATAGGACACGCAATTTTGGACATTTCAAAATTTATCATGTATGACTTCTTTTACAATATCATGAAACCAAATTTAAAAGACTTGCTGCTGAATTACATGGATACAGACTCGTTTATTTTTGAAACGAGTTCTGATATCTATGAGTTCATCAGGGAGAATCCTCAATATTTCGACACTTCAAACTTCGAAAAGGATAATGTATATGGCATTAAGCAAGCCAATAGGAAAAAGATTGGGTTGTTCAAGGACGAATTGGGTGGCTTGATTATGGAGGAGTATGTCGGTATTAGAGCGAAGCTATACGCCTACAGATATGGAGGGCAGACAATTAAGAAAGCTAAGGGCATCACCAGGACAGGCATGGATAAAATAGATTTCGGCCATTATTTTGAATGTTTAAAAGACCATAGCCTAAAAATTTATTCGATACAAAAAACATTTCGGAGTAAACACCACAAAATTACAACAATTGAGACAAATAAATTGGCGTTGAAGGGAGGTGACGATAAGAGGAAGTTGATGGAGGGAAGTTATAAGACTCTAGCGTGGGGCCATTATTCCCTTAGACCTGGTGATTGCTAGTGCCTAAACTTGTAAATATGTAAATATTTGAAGATATCTTGTTTTTTTCAATCTGGATTTTGTGAATATTCATTTAAATTGTGTATGAGGGTTTTTATATATTAATTTTTTTCCCTCTGATAATGTCATTGTATATATTCATTTAAAATGTGTGTGAGGGTTTTTATATATTAATTTTTCCCTCTGATAATGTCATTGTATATATTCATTTAAAGTGTGTGTGAGGGTTTTTATATATTAATTTTTTCCCTCTGATAATGTCATTGTATATATTCATTTAAAGTGTGTGTGAGGGTTTTTATATATTCATTTTTCCCTCTGATAATGTCATTGTATATATTCACTTAAAGTATGTGTGAAGGATTTTATATATTAATTTTTCCCTCTGATAATGTCATTGTATATATTCATTTAAAGTATGTGAGGGTTTTTATATACTAATTTTTCTCTCTGATGTCATTGTATATATTCATTTAAAGTGTGTATGAGAGTTTTTATATATTAATTTTGCCTCTGATAATGTCATTGTATATATTCATTTAAAGTGTGTATGAGGGTTTTTATATATTAATTTTTCCCTCTGATAATGTGTTGTATATATCTATTTAAAGTATGTGTGAGGGTTTTTATATATTAATTTTTCCCTCTGATAATGTCATTGTATATATTCTTTTAAAGTGTGTGTGAGGGTTTTTATATATTAATTTTTCCCTCAAAAAAGAGAAAATATGAAGGATTTTTAAAATAAAAAATACTCGTGATTTTACAATCATAACAACTGGTCTTTATTAAGTTTTCATACATTACACCAAATCCTTTATATCAATCCATTGAGTATCTGCAAAACCATACCACTTTACAAGAACTTTGTTTCCACGTTTACGTATAACCTTTTCTACTAAATATGTGTTAGGATAGCTAGTCTTTTTTAGTTCATGTCCATAAAAGCCACCTTTTATGATTTCACCATTCCTATCCTTTAGTATGTATGTTGTAGGCTTGATACGATTCACACGAAATACTTTGAAGATTTCAACGCTCCAGTTAGATTCATAACTCTTTTCAAAATGTCCTTTATGTTTAGATATCCTGACATAATCACCAACACTAAACTTTCTTGAAGCCTTCTTCTCTCTTCGATCTTGATTATAATTATACACAGTCAGAAGAAGATCGTTGTTCTTCACTTCATTAGGCTTCATGCGGATAGTTGAATGAAAAGTATCATTGTACTTTACAAGGATTCTAGGTAAAAGATCTAGCCACTTGTATGAGCCTTGGACTAAAAACTCGCGGTACATCATATTCTTCAAGGTTCGAATTAAACGTTCAACAGCCGCAGCCTTCACATTGGTATAGGTGCTGTAGTGGTTAATATTATACTTAAACATTAATCGTTTAAAGAACTTGTTATAAAATTCTTTCCCGTTGTCACTTTGAATATTCCGGGGAGGGACATCCATTTCTTGTAATATATCCTCCATAGCCTTTGCAACATTAACTCCACCCTTATCCTTTAAGGGTTTTGCATATGCCATTTTAGAGTAAAAGTTGATTGCGATCAGAATGTATTTGAAATTTTTGTTCACTTTTGCATAGGGTATCATTTCAATCAAATCAATTTGTAATAAATCATTCATACCTTTGCTGATAATTTTCCGTCGTAAATAGTTCCTCCTCGCCGAGCCGTGAAGTTCTCTGGCGATATTCTGTTTGGCGGTCATGCTATAATTTTAGATGCTTTCAATTCTCGGATAATTTCCTCAATCTCTCGAGTGTGGCTATTATTACCAGCGTCCCTCGAAGCAATAAGTAACCTCAGTCTATTCACTAATGTGTTAGGATTTCTCCAGAAAACGTAGTCAACCTCCTTATCAGGCTTATGCTCCTTCCATGCCAGTCCTAGACCTGAATGTGTATTGAGCAAGGGTCGTATTATATTCTTGTATTTATACGATTTACCAGATTTCAAGCGACCGTGTCTGCTGTAACCACTTCTATGAAGAAAAGTACTTTTCATAATCTTAGCGTATGTCTCCAAGTCTTCACTAGTGTATGCAGAAATCTGAGGCGTTCGCTTAAAGATGAGCTCCGTCAAACCGGTGGTAGACTCATACGTTTCATCACCTATCAATATTTGATTATTTATAAAATGAATATCTTTATTTCCAAGCATATAACTTCCATCCTGATATCTCACGCCGAACAATGTATCAATACGATCCTTGTCTTTTGAGCGAACGTGTTGAAGGTAAGTAGAAATACTTGTAGAATCACCATCTTCATTCTTGACGTTCTTCACCGGCAACCCTCGTTGAGTGTCCAAAATATCCTTGAGGGGGGTGGTTACAGGCTTCAAAGCTTCGGACATGACATGCTGAGTCTCAAACCTGAGACCCTTTAGAGCTCTCAGTTTTTCTTTTACAGCCCTGGTATGCTCGGCTACAGACTCTTTAAGTCTTATGCTTTCACTATCCATCTTACAAATGATGAGAAAATAGACGATTACCTTCAATTTATAGTCTGCGTTCAGCTTGAGTTCTCAACGTGTCGATAGCCTTAGCTAACATCTCTATCGAAGTTCTCAGTTGCTCGGTTTCTTTCTTATGCTCCTGCGTATGTGTCTTGAACGCTTCAGCAAAGATTGCCGTATTAGCGTACTGGCTTCTGGCCGATTCTTCTAGACTCGTCATTTGCTGTATATTAGTTTTGTAGGCCTCCATCATCATATTTACATTATCCTCCACTTTCTTAAGTTTATCATTGCAGCAATCAGTTTTGAGAGTATTCAAAACCTCTATCTTTAACTGTCTGACTGTAGACTCTAAATCTGAAACTCGCTTCATCGCTAACTTTTCTAAATTACTAATTTTCTGATTGCAAAGATTCTGAAGATTTGTTTTTTCTCTATCAAGCTCTGCGGTAATTTGTTTAATAGAGTCCATTACAGAATCCACTCTGTCTTTTGTAGAGGTTGTTAGAGTATCCACTTTACTCGTAGTTTTATTCAGATTTGCTGTAATGTCTAGCAGCTTCTTGCCTATTTGCATCTCGATTTCCTTTGGTAAGTACCTGTTTAACTGCTGTCGCGTCTCGTTCGATTTCCTAATGATCATAGCTCTAGCATATCTTTTATTTACAGCATCCGTATCTCCGAGAGGATCCGCTATATCAATGATTCTCTTATTGTCGAATATAATGTTACCATTACCATCTCTCGACTGCGTGAGTGAATTGACATATCCAACGATGAACTTTTTATTCACTACATCATTATCGTGAACAGGATCTAGCAATACCTTCAATCTAACTTTATCGATCACGATGTTATTTTCCTTATCTCTCTTGAGGATATATCTTGAAATCAATTCATCGATCAGGGTCTTAACCATAACCTCAACATTGTTAGCAGCTTGCTGAGAGAAATCTTGCATCCTAATTTCGAGAGCATCCACATAATTCTTATTGGAGGCGTCATGACTATCTTCAGGATCGTGAACATTGCACAATCTCTTATTCTTGAATTGATAGTTTCCTTTGACATCTCTGTTTATGATAAAACGATCAAACACTCTTCTAACTGGCCCAGTTCTCTGAGAACCGAACCTGTCGATACTCATGGTTAACTACAAATGATCATTTTCTTTTTTGTCGAGCTTAATATATACATCAAAACCATTCCTATATCGTCCCTCATTCATGTGAGATTCAGGAACTATCACAACAAAGGGTCTTCCTTCTGTGGAGCTCTCCCAAACGTTCTTACATAGATCTTTAAATTCATTGTAGGTCATGTCGGTATTTACATAATCTTCGTAAATGTGCTTTAAGTTTAAATTGTCTTGTCTGAAGAGTATTATCATGTTTGTATTATCGCGAATTAAATGTTTTGGAACTTTAGCATAGGACTGTGCTAGATATACAGAGTCGACATTTCGATGTCTACCCATACTGTAAAAGGATGCTATCTTTTCCTGCTTTTCAGTGATGACGTCATCAAATATAAAGATTGAATTTTCTTTGACTTCAGAAGGATGCAAAACATCATCCCCGTTGTCGAAGGTGTTCACTTCTATACCTTCGATGTTTCCGAGCAGTTTAATTAGGTATTGGTACTTTGGTTGATAGAGAGACTTTGAATAAATATACAAATTTTCAAAACGTAGTCCATTCTCATGGAGTAGCATATTGAGTAATACGTTTGTTTTCCCTGCACTGGAGCTCCCTAAAATAAGAGCTCTGACATTAGATGGAAATAACTTGCCATGGCGATCACTTCTAAAGTCACTTTCAAAGTCTAATACCTGAATAGGTAGAGAGCAGTGCTGCTTAACAAGCTCCATGTTAACAACTAACTTATAAAATGCGTGTGCGATGTTTATATATTACCGGATGTAAAGTAGTTAATGATTGATTGCAATGATATAAAAGGGCTAATGTATGCAATTACTCGCTTAGTATATCATGAGAGCTAAGAGAGGAAGGTCGTTGCAGTATAAGCGCGGCTCTGGAATTATTAATTCCATAATTAATTCGCTCCCCTTTGAAGCTCACTTACCTGGATATAGATATTGCGGGCCTGGTACTAAATTGGAAAAACGTCTAAAAAGAGGAGACCCAGGAATTAACCAATTAGACGAAGCTTGCAAACAGCACGACCTCGCGTACGCTGAGAATACGGACACCGCTTCAAGACAAATAGCGGATAAAATTCTTGCAGAGAAGGCTTGGAAACGGGTGCAGTCATCAGATTCAACTTTTGGTGAAAGGTTAGCTGCAAGGCTAGTAACTGCAATCATGAAGGGAAAGGTTGCATTGGGAGCCGGAAAGAGGAAGAAGAAGAGAGGAGGGTTCTTGCCATTGATACCCATCATTGCTGCTTTAGGCGCTGCAGCAGGCGGCGCTGCTCAGATAGCCTCTGCAGTCAATAAAAAAAAGGCTGCTGATAGGCACTTAGCAGAAGTTGCTAGGCATAACAAGGCAATGGAGACACGAGGAAAGGGGCTCCGAAAGAGAAGGTGTAAGAAGAGGAATAAAGGAGGATTCTTACCTGCAATGCCACTGATGTCGTCTTTAGCCGCTGCATCTAAAATAGCAAGGTCCTTGAAAAAAAGAGGATCTAAAGGCAAGGGTTTAAAGAAGAAGAAGACAAAAAACGGTGGAAGAGGATTGTACATATACCGGAGGAAGCCCTAAGTAACGTGGCCATCGAATATTATGCTAAACGTTTAAAAATTCCTTATTTTAGAGGAGTTTATATGATTGACAAACTTCCTTTAAAACCACACTTCAAAGAGAGACTTATTACCAATCTCGATACCTCCGATAATGAAGGAACACACTGGGTTGCTATAAGGAAAGAAGGTGATGTCGCATACTACTTTGATAGTTTCGGCAATTTGAAACCGCCTCCTGAGGTTGAGAAATATCTACAAGGTGTTAAAATCTACTATAATACACAGAGATACCAGAATTTCGAATCAGTCATCTGCGGGCACTTGTGCTTGCAATTTCTTTTATCCTAGAAGCTGCTACATCGTCAAGATGAGTTATACAGTTACAGTGAGTGGGCCAGACACTGTTATTTCAACGTATTTAAACCCGCCTCTACAGCTAGATCCTCCAGGCCATTATGAGATTGCTCTCTTGAATTTTGAAACATTCTATTCAATACCAAATGTCGATGAAAGTAATAATAGATTTCATTATATTCATAATGGTAAACCTGAAACCATTGTCATCCCGCATGGAACCTACGAGATTGCCGATATCAATGCATTCCTAAAGGATAAACTAGGATTGAATGATGAAGTCTTCTTTATAAGACCTAACAATAATACAATGAAGGCTGAGATTAAATGTCCTTATACAATAGACTTTTCTAAGGCTAGATCTATTGGTTCGCTTCTAGGATTCACAGACACTAAAATAATTCCTGCTGGAGAAGCGTTTGAATCTGACGATCTTGTGAATATATTTAAAGTGAGTATCATACGTGTGGAGTGCAGTATTGCAACAGGCTCTTTCATTGACGGTAAAAGTGGACATTCGCTCTACGAGTTTTTCCCTTCTGTTCCACCAGGCTATCATATCTCTCAAGAACCCTCGAACCCGATATATTTACCGGTCATAGATACAAACTATATAGACCAGATCACTATTCGAGTGGTAGATCAACACGGAAAGGCGATCAACTTCAGGAACGAAGTTATCACTACAAGACTGCACATAAGACGCAATGGCAATACATTTTAAAAGACATCACAAATACTATAATAGACGACGTACACCACGTTCGAGGCATACTACCTCTCCAGCTTCCGAGGAGTTAACACGTGCTAACCGCAAGTTCCTCGAGGGTTTAGGTTACAGAACGTTATAATGGATATCTTAAACGTGACAGAAGTTCCAGCCTTTGACGACAAGATCACCAAGGAGGAGGAGCATATTTTTCTTCCATACAACACGTCCGCTCTGGATGTAAACGATGAAATTAGAATACCATGCCAAGCTGAGGATTTGTATACGCTACCTAACAAGAGTTATCTCTACATCGAAGGTGCTCTCACCAAGGTAGATGGATCGCCTACTACAGCGAAGCTCGCTAATAATGCTATAGCCTTCATGTTTGATGAGATACGTCTAGATATGAATGCTACAACTATAGACAGAACAAGGAATCCTGGAATTACTACAACTATACGAAATTATGTGACTCTCAACCCTATGGAGTCGAATCGGCTGCTGAATGCTGGATGGGCCTATCCAGGTGAAGAAGTTGATATAGTACACGCAACGAATGGAGCTTTCAATGCTGTAGTCCCTCTCTCGATGCTCCTAGGATTTGCTGATGACCACAAGGAGCTTATACTCAACAGCAAGTTTGAATTGATTCTCATAAGATCCAAAGATTCTAGAAACTGTGTCCTGAGTTCGAATGGAGAGGAAGCTAATGTAAAGTTAACTAGAATCGAATGGAGGATGCCTGTAATTCGTCTTTCCGATGCTGAAAGAGTTCACATTCTAAAAATTGTCAAGTCTGATAAACCTCTACACCTTGCCTTTCGATCTATGGATCTTCATACCCAGCCTGCTGTACCCCAGACAAGATCTTTCACTTGGAATGTAGCAACAACATCTAAGCTCGAGAAACCACGATTCATCATAGTGTGCGCGCAGACTGCAAGATTGGGTGATTATAGCAAGAACAGTTCCGAGTTTGATCACTGCAACATTACTAATTTGAGACTATTCCTCAACAGTGAATGCTACCCCTACCACGATTTGAACTTGGACTTTAAAAATTCAAAGTTTGCTTCACTATATGAAATGTACTGTAAATTTCAAAGTTCTTATTATGAAAGAGATAATTACCCCCTCTTGAAGAGAAAGGATTTTCTTCACCGTGCACCATTATTCGTAATAGACTGTTCTCACCAACCCGAGGAGGTTATAAATGGAGCTGTGAACATCAGAATCGAGATTCAAGCATCTGCAAATATACCAGCCCAGACGTCACTGTACTGCCTGGTTCTACATGACAAAGTATTTACCTACAAACCTCTTTCTCACTTGATGCAAGCACTTATATAATTATGTATATGTTTGGGT
Organism: Deroplatys truncata; assembly: GCA_030765065.1. Classification (NCBI taxonomy): domain Eukaryota; kingdom Metazoa; phylum Arthropoda; class Insecta; order Mantodea; family Mantidae; genus Deroplatys; species Deroplatys truncata. The sequence goes on from CM060981.1 coordinate 194,740,128, forward strand.
GAATGGTTTTGTAAAGGAATGTACTAGGATAAGTTTATGAATAATAAATTGAATTCATATACTAAAACACTCTTTTATTGACTTTAGCATACATTTCAAGCATTTTCCTTCTCCCCCTCCTACTCCCTGAAAAACTAGTTGCTCCTGACTTGCAGAAATCATTTAAAATATTCAAATGTCTTTCAATATAGGGCAATAGCCGTTTTAGGTTACTTACACCCTCAATGTCTAAAGATATTACATTATTATTTAAACATGTATTTATGAAATGAATTGAATGGTCAAAAAATACAATAATATTGTATGCATAAATTACATTGTCACAATATTCATCACACGCAAACGTTTTTTCTTGGCGTAGGTAATCTTCAATCATTGGAATGTTTTTGGATATTATATCCCAGTCTGATTTTGTAATATAAACAAATGATTTATCACTTTCGCAGTTTATGTAGAGGGAGGGGGTGTCATAGTATAGTCCAATATTCACGGAATGGGAGGGGGAGATGCTGACGTCATCAAGCGCATGTGATCGATTCTCCATGCTCCTCCGGGGTATCTTCAATGAATAAGAAGACCATAGGAGCATCGTTGAGGATTCTCCTCTTACACCGTCTCTTCTGCTTTTTCTCACCGGTCTCGTTCCGCCTCTTCCTCCGCTCCCTCCTCACACCCCTGCAACATATATTCAAAACAATGTTAGAAATAGGTTTAGTTAATGATTTCATACGTCTGAAAGAGAAATACATATATTAGAAAAAATCCTCTCCCCTTGTCACACAAAAAAGTATTATCAAAGAGTGTCATACTCACTTCACGGTCTTGCACGATTCTGTGTGTATCTCGGGCGAGCAATCTGGAGTCGTCTGATTTATCCACTCCTGCATCCTCGTTGCTTTATCATCAGGGGTAGTAGTAATGTCGGGTAGTGGAGCGGCATCCTCCTCCATAGGCTGTGTATGGCGCTCTGCGATTGGATATTCCACTATATCGACATCGCGTCTCTCAGGATCCAGCTCCTCTATTGGCACGGGTACCTTAGGCGCAGTCATTCGCAGTCTGTAATAATTTAATTTTTAGGTTAGACACAGACTAGCATTAGAAGCAGTAAATGAATATGTAATTTAACATTTCTTCTACTTACTCGAGTTTTCTCTTCCTCCGCTGGTAGACCTCGCAGTTGTCGTTACATAGGAAGAAGGATGTCATGCGTTCATGCTGGGCCGGGTTAGTACAAAGTACAGAATGCATGTATCCGGTGCACGATTGTGTATCACATTTAGCTAGATGTTTCGAGACGAAGACATTGTCAACTTCATCGACATCGCTAAGATCCTCCACATCAACACAAATGCGATTTTCACTGAAAGAATGAAATAATTTCAAGTTAGATTTCATTTAACATGCGTACAATATATTACCGAGTTATAGAAATATGTATATTACTTACATGTTCGCTCCTCGATAAACAGGACAGCTCTCTGTACACACTTCCAGTGTAGTCATCTGATCATGATGCGACGGTTGAGTACACAACACTGAATGCATTAAACCATTGCATGTTTCGGTATGGAAGTATACGTAGTGAAAATAATCTTCCCCGCACTCGCTCCAGTAATCATTCACATCAGATGCACGATGATCACCAACCATTTCGATTATCACTGAACGAACACTGATAAAACAATAAATGATCGCTCCGGCTGCCGACGTTCCTTATATACTGTAGACAGTGACGTCACACGGCGGTGGAGGGGGTGGAATGCATGTTGAGACCTGTTATTCACCCTCCAGGCAGAAGCCACCCGTCTGTTTTTGAATACCAAGGAAAGTCCTTGGCGAGCGTGTTTTAACATGATTACCGACGCCGACAGAGTGGAGCCAGGCTAGTCTACACGTTGAAGCTTGTTAGTGACGTCACGCACGCAGTCGCGGAGTGGGGGTGAAACTGGTTATTACCAGGCCGATGTCGGCTGGCGGGCTTTCCATTATATGTCGGGCTGTTGCCAGAGAGAGGTTAAGACCGCGAGCGTAGTTATACATATACGACGGCTGTCAGATGCGAGCGAGTCAATTAATCAATCAAAAATACTTAATTGACTGACGAGGAACATTTAATTGCAATAGCGGTATATAAACATTGATTCTTTTTTCAATAACACACATTACCTAATTGATTGAGGCAATTATGTACTCAAACGATTTGCCGATGTGCGGGAGGCATCGAGAATCGCATTCCCACACCGCCAACGTCACGCACCGAGAACCCCCACATATAACCCCTCACCCCGAGCGGCACATCCCCTACCCCAAGCCAATCACACGGCAGGGATTTAGACAAGTCACAATGAGGGGGGCGGGAATGTAGTCACCGTATAGGAACAATACACACTCTCCCACCTATCCACAGGGAACCAACCAGAACACAAAGGGGAGGGAGGACACGCGTATGGGGGTGAGGGAGGGGGGCGGGAACACCGGCACGTGACCACAGGGGGGAGGGGGGAGGACCTGCCGGCACAGACACTGCCGGCATTAGATCAGCACACAAAGGGAAGGGGGCGGGGCTAGCGCCACGCGACCAGGCCGGCGTGTGAGAACACAAAGGGAGGGGGCGGGGCTAGCGGCATAGATCAAAGAACCTTATCAGATGGCGGCAAATCCTTTGTGTTTCAGAATCGGCATTTTATTTCTACTTGTAACATTCACTGTTTAACTTCATATAATAAAGAGAAAATATAATAATTGCTATATTTGATACAGGGTAATTTAGAAACTCGTACTACACAAACTTCCTTTCCAATCGTGAATGGGTAGGTGTATGGAGTGACAAACGACGGAATAACTTACAATGAGACGTTCAGAAAAAAATGTGACGTGTATCAAAGTATTTTCTGACATAGATGATATCTTCATTTTTCTGGCCTTCATAGTTATTGCACATTTAAGAGTAATAATTTATTTTCTGGATGCAACTTCAAACGATACCGAAATAATACGAGGCGACGCGTTTATAAGTAAGCCTTGCCGGAAATTAAAATATTAGAATTGATTTTATTCTGAATACGTTGATTATAAATTGAAGCAAATAGGAAATCCACTGGCCACGTAACTCAGTCGGTAGGGCACCTGCCGGCTGTCTGAGGGGTTTCGAGTTTGATTCACGGTTGGGGGGAGGATTTTTCTCTAGCAAAGATTATTCCCTAACCTCCCCAGAGTCTGGAAGTATGAATGGGAGTGTGAATGTGTGTTTGCGTGTGGCCTAATGAAAAAACCTAAAGTTTACCAGTAACCCAATGACAACGAATACGAGTTAACAAGATTGCCTGGGTAATATGTTCCAAAGGAAATGCCGCCGATAAGACCACTGCAGTTAAAGGTAGGGTATAAATGAAACTTAAAAAAAATAAAAGGAATAGGAAATTAAGAATGTGAACAGCATTTAAATATATGCCTGCTTTCTCAATTTTGTAATTTGCGCTTCAGTACTGATAACGGTTGGACGGGTAGAAGGAGTAGGAAATTTTGTTCCAGGTGGTTTCTCTAAGTTAGCAGTTGCATCTGTTCATTTGAGCATACCGACATAAATCTTGTTGGAGTGTATTCTTCCCAATTCTTTTTTATCATACGCGATTACTCCAAATCAAAATTTTTCAGATATACCAAAGAATATGGTATAAATTTGGTTTTACATATACACTCCTTTCAAGGGGTAATTTTTTTGGAGGTTTTGCTGTGCGAATGTCTGGTTAATCATTAATTGCAGTTCAGTCACTCATATGTACCCATGTTTTTGCTGTCAAACCTTGCAACAATAGGGAAGACAATTTTCCTGCCTTTTATGCAAGATAGATGTAACAATTCTTTCAAATAAGACTGCACGGCACTCTTCTTGTTTCCACAGAAATTAAGGTAAAGTGTAGTAACTGCGAGGTTTCGGAAACTCTCTTCCTGCTCTTGTACCTGCTGCAAATCACGCGTCATACATCCGTATACGGGGCATTCCATTTCAAATCGTTCGAAATAGAAGGAAAGGACATTGCACTTTTTAAAAGAAACCAAACGTTTTGTATTTGTAGACAAGCCCGATACAATGCTTTATGCAAACTCTTCAAATTTAGAACATCGTAGTTTTCCCATTAAAATTGTTCAAATTTATCGTATCTTCCTAAAATTTCCAAATTCAAGATGTTATAACTCTAAAACCTTTAAATCTAATTATTTTAATCAAGCTTTATTTTGATTCCCTAAACTTTAATTAATACTGATAAGTAAATATATTCTTCTTATTTTTATTTAAGTGAAGGAATTTCTATTTTCTCAAGTGGAGCCGGTTACAATTAAGAAAAATAGTTTTATTATATATCTGTAAGATTCCGTAATTTAAACACAATTAAACATATATTTTACTGTAATGGTTACTGATAAGTGTTCGTATAAAATAATTAAAGAAGCAAATTACTTTACGCGCTAATGGTCGCTGTCGCACGTTTGTTTTGAACTGAAGTTGACATTCAAGCTGCTGTGCATGGTTAAACAATGAGGACGCTTACTAAGCAGCGTGCGATTCTGAGATTCATAGAGCGTTTGGCGATCATCGTGCATCAACTACGTAAATCGCTGCGCTTATTAGCTCTATATGTTATAACTACGAACGCCCAAACATAACCACTTTACCAACATTGCTGACTGTGGATTATTTTCAATCTAATATTTTAATTTTATAAAAATCCGGAGACTCTTAAAATAAATAAAAACTGTATATAGACTTTTGTGAATATTATAAGAATAATTAGTGTACGCTGTAATGAAATGCAGACTTATATCTGCCAAATAAGATTTGGTACAATATTCCGAAATGAAGGGTTGAGGCAGTGTTTTTAACACTAAAATGATTTCAGTCTAATTGTATAATATGTAAATTCAATAACAGCCCGCCTTAAAGCAATATGTGTATGTAATAATATATAAAAAGTGTATATTACAGTCATTGCATATGTTTATATTATTGTATCCATGTTCAATAACGTTAAGTGAATGTATTACGTAATTTAATAATGTAGGAGCTGTGAGAATAATAGGTTAAAAGTTGCTAACAATGAGGTAACCTTGAGTCAATCATGAGTAAGAATGTTTAATAATGCTACTAGTAATTATTGGAGCAACAATAATGTAAATTTTGAGACTTTAAAAATAGCCAATCAACAACCAGAAAAAGCTTTAGTTAAATGAAAGTATTCTATTGAATTAGGAATAGCAAATCAGAGACTTGAAATACAGAAATTTACAAGTTTAGGCGGTTGAAATCAATTCAGTTGGTTGCAGATAGCGTTACTAACCAGACGGGAAAAGTGTCCTCGAAAAATTTAATACGTATTCGTGTGAGACGAAAATAGTTTAGTGTTAAAAAGTGCAAGTATTTAATAAAAACATCTCACAGCTCTCCATATCAGTGAAGTGTTATTTAAATCGTGTCAAGCATTAATAAAAGAAGTGAAGTAAAATTATAATCTGTGTAAGCCTACATTCTTAGTTGCACCACAACCCTGCCAAGATATCCATGTCTGTAACAATAATACTGACGCAGCCGAGGCAAACATAAATATTAAATATTTAAAGAAACATTTAATTACAAAGTTAAGTATTTTTAAAAATTGACGAAGGCTACCGGGTACCATAAGTGCGGTTGCAACTACTTCAAGGTCGGCTCCCCAACATTTGAACTATAATACAACTCCTTACATACACCTACTTCAAATTAGCTTTTCCAAACGTAGAGATACTATCTTCTACAGGGTTCTGAAACTATGCGTACTTAAAATGCGACAAAATGAATCAATACGATACATTTATTGCTCAATAATTTGACAATCGTTGGGTTTTAGATGCTAATATTTGATAAATATGCTTTCATTAGTACCCCTTATTAATAGGAAAAATTAGAACGCAAACAAAAAATGCGGGATTTTTTTTTTTTTTTTTTTTTTTGGTGGGGGCGTTCGATTTCACACGGAATGTCCCACATTTATGTGATCGTTTGTTTATTCCTGCCTATCCCCTTTATTATATGTTAGAGAGTATTTGGTGCTATATACAGCAAAGTTTGCCTGTTCTTTTTCTTTGTTGGTCCTTCTAAAGAACCTTGAGAAGTAATTGACCTTGTTGAACTGTATATAAATACGCACGCGTCTGAAAGACAATAATGACTATACTGCACCGAATTCTTTAAATCATTCTCACCTTGTTTGGACACGTGCAGGGGTGGAACTTTTGAAGAACAGTATTTCGAGATTTTAGACTAGTTTTCGCGACACTAATTCTATAAAAGAATAAGATATATTATAAAACCCATTCTTGACAACAAAGAGCTGGTGTTAGGAAATACACATATATTAAAACTCGTTTTCAACATTCTAGGCGCTAACAATCTTACGCCGAGATCGATCCCTTATTATTGGGCAATTCCATGAAAACGTCAACCTTTATGTTATCTTTATGTTTTATATGAAATAATCTTTATATATAAAACAAATCTGATGTGATACACTCAAATGACTTACTCTACTCTTGTACAAACTATTTTTACAAACGCTTATTCTCCATATGCTTCATGTTAATCGAGATATCGAGATGTTAATCTTATTGCTAATTTGCTTGTAGATGCAAGGGGAATTGCTAGGCTTTAAGGGATAGTCAAATATTTTAAGAGGTAGTTGCTATGTGGCGCATTCCATTCTCTTTGTATGTCCAGGACATAAAAAATGAATAAAGAATTCCCATTTGAGAAAAAGTTTTGGAAAATTTAAGGAAATAACAAGCAATATCTCGAAAATGGTTCACCCAACAACAAAAAATGTATATGACATAACTTGTGTATTTTAACGCGATCTACATCTTTTGTGTAGTAAAATTTTGTCTATCTCTTATGGTTTACCAGTTATGAAAAAGTCGTTCACTATGAAGAATACTTTTGGAGACATTCCCAGAAAATTCGAGATATACATTTCATTTGTCATGAAAATATCTTAAACTTATGATATTTTAATCAAAATCGTTAGAGCCATTTTTGAGAAAATTAAAATTTTCGAAAAATTTTCAATGTAAAGGTTAATCTGGGCTGCGGGGATTTTCTTGAAAACCTTCGTGTCGCATCTCTGGAAGATATTGAACCTAAATACCAAGTTTGGTGTTTATCGGACTGTTCGTTTCTGAGTTATGCTGTTCACAGACACACACAGACACACACACACACACACACACACACACACACAGACACACACACACGGACGTGTTTCAAAAAATGCCGACATTCAGGGGGTCTCAAAACATGTATTTCCGGTGAAATCTCGGTATCGAATTTTTGGGTGGAATACAATACTTCCCCTACTTACTATACGTAGTAGAGAAGGTAATAAATGCCAACTGCAAAGTGATTTATGTCCGTTGCACCTAAAAGCTACTGCTTATTTTAAGAAAAATTATTTATTGCATTTTTAAATTAAGCTGTGCACGCTTATACCTTCGCGTTCTTATAAACAAATATTTTAACTAAATCAAGAAAATGTAAGCCTATTAGATTTATTTTTAGCTAATAGACTATTCCAGGGAAAAGCTTTACATCTTTGTCGCTTGCATCAAGTTAATTCCTACATCGATGATCCATACGATTTTAAAACTTGTTAAGTTGTTACTGTTCTCATGAAACAGTGTATTACAGTAAGCTTAGAGTAGAGGCTAGACCGACTCATAGTGGCCTTGAACTAAATGGCAATTGCCACACTTTTCGCTAGGTTCGTTCTCAAGCTCATATCCAAGGATGCGTTTGAGTTCTGGCAGTTGCATAATATAGTGATGGATCGAGTACGCTCCTTTATGGGAACTATTTCCATCACTCCCACTCCGCGCTCGGAGTCATTTCAAGGAAGAAGTTCCCTTCGCTCATAAGCATTTAGATAAACAGCGGGAAACCTCACTGAGGGTGCATGTTTAGCAGTGAAACTCATAGATACATTTTGTAAAATATTATTTTATTGCGTCTTAAATGTTTGTTAATAAACACGTGTAGGGAAATTGGATCATTGTCTTAATGTGATTTCAGTAAATATAAACCCAGTATTCTTCTGGAAGTGAATTTAAATATGTTCGTAATTTCTAGGAATTGCTTTTCATTTTACTGTGAAATCAACATTTGAGGAGTTTAACAAAAAATATCCGAAATGTTACATTCACATGGCTTTCTGTATCAAGTGTTGTTTATTTCTACACAAACTATTTCTACGAAAGCTTATTTTCCTATCTACTTCATGCTAGCGAAATAAACATTTACAGAAATAGTTTCATTAAATATTTCCTTGTAGGTACAAGGCGTATACAGAAAATCGAATCGATAGTCAGATGTCAATAGACTGACTTAGAAATTCCATACACTTTTCACGATATCACGATAAAGAACTGAATAACGACAGCACTTAAATGACAAAATATTGAAAAATTATCCGAAATAGATGGATGGAGCCACAGAAAAACTTAAATGAAATAATTTGTCTTTTTAAAGAGCTCAAGATGCTTTGTGTACTACGTTTTCTATATCTCTGATTTACTAGTAACACAAAATCATCAAAATTTCTTCCGAAGGAAGAGGACTTCACAGGCTGTTCCGAGAAAATTCAAGATATACATTTTATTTGTCATATAGATATCTTAAATTTATGGCATTTTAATCAAAATCGCTAGAGCCATTTTTGAGAAAATATCAAATTTCAAAACGCGTCTATGTAACTAGTAGTTTGGTGTTGGGGGATTTGTTTTAAAATCTTCGTGTCACATCTTTGGAAGATGCTCAACATAAATACCAAGTTTAGTAATTATCCGCTTTTGAGTTATACTGCCCCCCCACACACACGAACACACTCGGACATTTTATCTAAAAATGCTGTTTTTATTCACGGGACCTCAAAACATGTGTTTCCTGTGAAATCTCGACAGCGAATTTCTGGATGGGTTGCAATCCTTCCTCTTATCTACTATAGGTAGGCGGCAGAGATAGTATAAGGGGCACATTACGATTCTGTTTGTTTTATTTTATTTACTTTTGGAACTATAAGTCTGGTAAATAAAATTGACTGCCATTTAGGCAGTTAAGCAGATTAATCCCGAAGCTAGTACACAAACTGTATCAAATAACCAGCACAGCACATATATAATAATGAAAATCACAAAAATAGTTTGTCATTTAACAACACTTACTCTTCCAAACTTTTAATAATATTTAAGGTTTTTCAAATGTGAAAGAAACATTAAAATTAATCAAGTACTCTCCTAGTGTTACGAAAAGGGATACTTGTGGCAGTTAAGTTAATGTCAGCAACTTTTTAAAAGAAGTTGAAGGAGATGTGGTACAAATGGAAGGGATAGTGAATTAATTGATCACTTCATTGTAATAATTCAGAAAATAAATATAGAATAAAAAATTTAAATTGTTATTATTACTATTATTAGGCCTACCGCCCGGCCGCTCCTTCCCTCATTTCTGCCCACAACAGGCGTCATGAATAGGGTGCAGCACCGGAGGATGGTACGTCAGCGCCTCGGGTCTCTCCCGGCCGGTATATGTGTCCTCATTAACCTTGAGTCGCCACTTTTAATCAAGTAGCTCCTCACTTGGTCCCTCAGGGATCTAAGAGGCTGAGTGCACCCCGGGCCAGGTCTTCCAAAGGGAGAAAATCCCCAGCCGGTACCGGGAATCGAACCCGGTTCTCCCAATTGTTAAGTAGCTGAATTACCACCGTGCTATGGAGACGACATTATTATTATTCTCAACATAAATTGGTGACCGCGACAGGACGTGAAGTAATTTTAAGAGGCAATTGATATCCGATACGCCATGGAACAAAACGAGCTAGAAAGAGCAATTAAAATAAGAGGAGCAATAAAAGCAGCACTCACCCGACAATTCAATAACCTTAAAACAGAAATTAGTCAAGATTATTTTGAAATTGAGGAAAAAGGAAAGAAGGTTAAGGTCTCCTTCTCTCTATTAAGAAAGAAGAATAAGAGAGCTAGAAGAAACTATGGAACTAGAAGATAAGGTCCTGAACTTGAACAGAGACACCGGTTCCGAGGATTTGGACGACGAAAGCAGGCTTGCAAAGGAATATCAACGCCAGTCCCTAGAAATGGAGGTGACAGTAGAAGGAATCCTAATTTCAACAGTGGTTCCACGGATTGCCATTGCGCTAACCAGCAGTGCTGATTTCGTAAGTAAGAGAAAATTCAAGCTACCGAAGTTGGAACAGAGTGGTTACAATTCTGAAGCCAATTCGAGAAAATAGATAAAGATCTGGACATCACACCGGAAGATAAGCTTCAGTATTTGATACAGACTACCGTAAAAGGATCTCGTGCTGCGGAAGTTATAGAGAGCTACCCTCCTACAGCTGAAAATTATGTAAAAGTCATAGAGTCCATAAAAAGTAGGTTTGGTAGGGAAGAACTGTTGGTGGAAGTATACGTGAGGGAATTGTTATCTATGATACTAAAGAATGCTTCCATTACCAGTACTACAAAGTCAGTATCCAGTCCTCACGATAATCTAGAATGTCACATCAGGTCACTTGAAACATTAGGTGTTACCAAAGATAAATGTGCAGCAATATTATATCCCTTGGTTGAGTCTTGCTTCCCTGAAGAACTGCTGAGAGCCTGGCAAAGGAGCCCTTGTTTTATATCCTCGGATGATTCTAAAGATAGGCTAGATAACTTAATGGAATTTTTAAAAGTAGAATCAGAAGAAAGCTATAGCTCGGTTTGACTCTAATGATGTTAAAACTAAGTTGTCATTTGGACATTCAGCCACAGCGAATGAATTATTAAATACTAGTAGAGTAGAGGATAAAAGAATACTTTGCATTTTTTGTGAAGGAGTCTATGAAGCATCAGCTTGCTTTAAAGCACAAAAGATGTGCTTAACAGAAAAGCAAAAGTTACTGAAACAAAAGGTTTAAAAAGGGTCACTGTATGTAAAAATGTAAAATTAGTGTACGATGTTGTATTTGTAGTAAGAACAGGTGATCGATGTATAATTACGTTATACCTACTTTTATCTGGGCTGAATTTTGTTTATACCAATTCAAAGTAGGAGGATGTTACGAATAGGGATATTTGTGGCACTTGAGTTAATGTTAGCAGCATTTTGTTTTTAAAAGAAATTTAACGAGACGGTACAAAAGGAACGGAAAATATTAATTGATAAATTCTTTGTAATAATTGAGAAAATAAATAGAGAATAGAAACATTATTATTATTATTATTATTATTATTATTATTATCCTCAATACCTAGATTACCCTATACTCATATGTACACGTACGCATGCCTACACACACTCAGACCCTCGCACACACGCACGCCACGTACTTACACATACACCACGCACATACACATATACCAATCACACACACGCACACCACGTATGCACATTTACGCACACTCACGCACGCACGCATACACATGTAATCACCCGCACACACATGCACACGTACACAAACGCACTCACACTCAAACCGGCACACACACGTACACTCACACACACGCGCACACACACACACACACACACACACACACGTACACATACATTCTATCTTTATAATATTATTACAGATTGCAACTAGTAAGGTTTCTAAACAAGCAAATTTGAGTCAAATCCAATTACTATTACTATGGACGGTATCGAACGAGATGATTTCAGGATAACGTGTGAGGTTGACATTCGGGAGGTGCAGCGTTCGATTTTCGTCGGACCAACCACTATGTCTGGTTTTTATAGTTTTCCCATGTCGGTAGGCGAATGCTGGGGGTGATTTCTCTTCTAGCAGGAATTTTCTGTCCGTCATTTCCTTTCATCTGTTTCAGGGTTGTAGCACCAGAAAACGCCGATTAGTGCCTTGCGGCAGGACGGTGGAGTCTGCGCTGTGTAAGGATCTATCCCTGATGCTTGGATGGCCGGCTGGTGCCCCTTCCTGAGAAGAGGGCTAGTTCCCGGGACCCCTGAGCTGATAATGGCTCAGGCAGGCTCTCGCCAGTATCAGAATTGGTGTAACTCTGGAATCGTTCAGAATCCCGTACTTGCTAGCGCGCATCATCATCCGCATTTGGTCGTCCTACAGATCTCCCCTTCATCCCTTCCTCCCAGGGGTCACATAAATCACGAAGGCCCTACACAGACCTAAGTTCGGGGTCAGTGGTTGAGTACCCATGCGTATTACTAATTCTAGTTCTATTATGATCGGTTTGTTTATCTTGTTTTGTTTAATGCTAAACTGAAGGGTACAGTTAGGAACTAATAGTGATAGGAAGTAATGTGTAAGTACCTACAGCACATTTCTGGTAACAGCTGTAGTCTTAATTAACTTCTAAAGCAGGACTTGTTTATGTACTGTTTCCTATATTGTGTGAGGTTAGGTGAGTGGCTACGTCCTTGCCGATCGATCTTTGAATTAAGCACTTTGAGCTTGGTCAGTACTTGGACGAGTGACCTTGCTCTCTCTGACATACGCTATGCACGGCGTAACTTAACCACCGCGGTTCGGTTTTATCTTTATGCTCTAGGTTCTCCTTGTCCATTTGGATGCATTTCCAAATTGATTAATTAATTAATTAATTAACTGTGAAAAGAAGATATCTGGGAAAAGCAGATATTTCGGTTCTTCAAATTTTGCAGCAATTTACTTACGTACTAAATTAGTTTGCGAATTGAAAATTCTGGAAATTTCCCAAGAAACTGCTCGGAATTATATTCTTCTTCTTCTTTAAAGGATTACTCTCCTATTTGTAGGACATATCTCCAAAGACTTACAAGCCTTGGGTTAGCCTGTCGAGGAGCAAGCAAACTCTGGATCATAGCATATCCAGGATGGGTGATCAGCCCATGTCTGGTATGGCGGTGAAGAAGAAAGAAATGAAATATAGTAATGAAAGGGATGATAGAAAATTCGTGGATCAGCTTATCCAATTTAGCATTCGCCTAGCGAGCGAGGAAAATCGCGAAAAAGCCTTCTATCAGATTGGTGGGAATTATAAGTTCTGAATTTACTAGATAACTAGTTATCTCGGAGTTAAAAGGGTCTTCATGGGAATATAAGCTCATTTACAAGAATTAGCTCTTAGCCTCTAGACCAACTGCTTATTCATCTGCTCGTAGTGGCCCTGCTAAGCCGAGTAACCCAGAAAAAGGTTTGGTTACCAATCCCAGCGGGAAGCTAGGTCGGTGAACAGACCAGAGAAGCGTGGCCTCTGCCTTGCAGGCTTTACAACGCGGGAGCGTCAAAGGCTAGGAGATGCTCACATTCCAAAATCAAAGTGTAAAGAGTAAACGGAACTCCATAGACGGGCGAAGGCAATCCATCTAAGGGAAGGAATGCCCGAAACAAACCTACTATGCAACGGGCTGGTAAACTCTTCATAGGACATTAAAATATTCAGGTCCTTCACAGTAAAGGAATGCCTAGATTTAACGGAAACGACGTGGGCACGGAAAAAGGCAACGATTTGGTATTGCGGATAAATTTAAAATAGCAACATGGAGTGTTAGAGGTTTATATTGTAAAGAACAAGAGTTAGAAGAAATAATTTAAAAAAAAAAGAAATTGATACATTGATGGCAACAGAAACTAAGAAAAAGACGAAAGGAACAAAAGATTTGAATAATAATATAATTATTTACAGTGGAGTACAACAGAAAGCAAGAGCAAGAGTAAGTGAGGTGTAGCTATTTTAATAGATAAAAAGTGGAGATCGAAGATAGGAAGTCACACTTTTCTTAACAAAAGAGTAGTAATTATAAGATTGAAAATACGTAGAGGTCACTCACTGTAAGGTGACCGGAATACATGCTCCAGCAGAGGGGAGAACGGAAGAAACAGAAATATCCTGTGAACAACTACAAACTCAAACAGATAAAATAAATAAAAATGATCATTTAATAGTCAGTGAGGATTATAACGGCAGAGCAGGGAAGGTTTCTATACCAGAAATACGAGTAGTAGGAGATTGTGGGAAACAGCATGTGAATAGAAATGGACGAGAACTTCGACAATTTGCAGTATGAATCATCTGAAAGTTACGAACACATTCTTTAGGAAACGAGATATTAATAAATACTCATGCATAGCTGGAGGGCAAATATCTATCATTAACCATTTTCTGATAAATGATAAATTGAGACCCCAAATGAAAAATGTATAGAGGACGCGATATAAGATCGGATCACTATATTGTATTGTCAAAATAGAGAAATCTTAGAACCAGACAAAGAGTAACCCAAGATGAAGCGTATAAAGTATACTTATTACAGGAAGAGAGCATTTAGGATTTATACCAACGAAGATTAGATAAGTATCTATTAGAGACAACCACTGAGGAAATTCTGGAGGATGAATGACAAAAAGTGCAAAATTGCTTACTACACAAAGCAGCAGGGGAAGTTTCAGGGAAGAAAAAGAAAATTAGAAGCAAGAAAGGTTCAGGAATTTGGAATGAGGAAACAAAAAAATACAGTATAAAAGAGAAACAAGTATACCTACAATGGATACAGAAGAGGGATGAGTAAACAATAAACAACTGCAAAAAAACTAATTTAGCGAAACTAGTGGTAAGAAAAGCTCATGAACAATCATAGGTAAAATTTATCAGCCAAAAGACAGAAGACAGAAGAGGGAGACAGAAGTTCGCATAGAAAGCAATAAAACAATTGAATAAGACTGAAAAGGGTGTAGCAAAAATAAAATTGATAAGAAAAGATACTTTGATAAAGCACTATAAAGAATTATGGTACAAGGATAAACACGAAAATAATAAAGAAGATGAGAAAGAAACACAGGATGTACAGTTGATTTAATAGATGTTGAAGAATTGAAGGATGAACCGAATTTAATGTAAAATAGAAAGGCTTCTGGAGAAGAGAAGATAAATGCATAGCTTTTGAAGTATGAAGGAATGATACTACATTTAATACTACTACACATTTTATATAAATGTTGGCCTAAAAGAGAAAACCCAGAGAGATGGAAAGTGGCAGAGATGATATCACTGTTTAAAAAGGGCGACAGAAGACAATTCAAGAATTACAGAGGTATTAGTCTTCTTAATTCAATGCACAAGCTATATGTTAGGATAATAAATAACAGACTGAGGATAATAACTGAATCCTTATAAGGAAAGAACGAAGCGGCTTCAGGAAGGGAAGGTCAACATCAGAAAACATTTTCATATTGCAGCAGAATTGGAGACGAGAAGAGAATAAAACTTGCGGACACATATAGCTTTTATCGGTTTCGAGAAGGCTTTCGATAACGCAGACCGAGAAAATCTGTGGATCATACTGAAAGAACAAGGCTACCATAGGCATATAGTGAAGGTGGTGAAAAATCTATTTGAGAAAACAAAAATAATTTTAAATTTTAGGACAGAAAAATCAGAAGTTATTCTAACTAAGAAAGGAATTAGACAAGGGTGTCCATTGTCACCGGCACTCATGAATATTTATATATATATATATATATATAAAACAATCCAAAACTGGAAACAAAAAATTGACGCAGGCATAAAAATATCCCGAGGAAATATTTTACATATTTTAATGTATGCTGACGATATCGTAATAATACAGATACAGAAGATGATTTCCAATGTTCAATACATTACTGTAATCAAAAATGTAAAAATTATAATATCGAAATATCAAGAGAGAAGACAAAAATAATGGCAAACTGGGGGAAAATACCAAAAAGGTCGAAAACAGTCGTCGATGACAAAGTACTAGAACAACCCTCCTTCTTCAATTATTTAGAATGTGAAATCAGTAATGAGAAGGATAAAGAATAGAAAATTAATGAGATTCCAAACAAATTGTGGAACAATGCATAATACCTTAAAGAATAAAACAAGACCTCAAAAAAGGATTACATTTTATAACACTTTGGCAATCCCTACTTTACTTTATGGATGTAAAAGCTGGGTACCTATATAAATGACAATAAGTAGAATTCAAAGTTGTGAAATATTTTTTTTTAGGAAAACGAAAGGATGTACAAGAGAAGACGGAATTAGGAATGAGGAAGTAAGAGAACAATTAGAAGTAGAATCTGTTAACTCAAGAATGAATAGGTACAGAAGAAAATGGTTAGAATACGTTAGGAGGATGGAAGATACCAAACTGCCAAAAAGTAGCTTTCCAATATGCTCCTTAAGCCCCTTGTACACGATCAACCTTTTTTCACTTCAAGAGTTTACAAGAAAAATTGTCAAACATTTTTCAATATGTGACAAGATTGGACAAGACTTGACAATGTCATAAATGTGTATTTACAAGTTGTCTTTTTTCAAACTGAAACCTTTTAGAACAAATTAATAAATAACTTATCACGCACAAAGCAATTTACTATTTGCGTCGCAGTATAACAGTTTGCAATGAAATACTGTTCTTTACTAATAATTATGTAGCACTTTCACTATTATATCCAATGATATCACATTACGATTATGGAATACAATGATAGGTTGAGGCAGTATTTTTAACAGTTAAATGATTTCAGTCAAATTATATAATATATAAATTCAACAACAGCCCGCCTTAAAGCAACATATGTATAATATAATATAAAAAATGTATGTAACAGTCATTTTATTAATGTTT
Organism: Deroplatys truncata; assembly: GCA_030765065.1. Taxonomy (NCBI): domain Eukaryota; kingdom Metazoa; phylum Arthropoda; class Insecta; order Mantodea; family Mantidae; genus Deroplatys; species Deroplatys truncata. Next base: position 194,756,818 of record CM060981.1, read on the forward strand.
ATATTATTATGTATATGTTCAATAATGTTATGTGAATGTATTACGTAATTTAATAATGTAGGAACTCTGAGAATAATAGGTTAAAATTTACTAAAAATGAGGTAACCTTGAGGCCATAATGAATTAGAAAGTTTAATAACGCTACTTGTAATTATTGGAGCAACAATAATGTAAATTTTGAGACGGTTTATAAAATAGCCAATCAACAACCAGAAAATAGCTCAAAAGTATACTATTGGAGTAGGAATAGCCAATCAGAAACTGAAATAGGGCAAATTATACAAATTCAGAAGTCAGTTGCTAGCAGACAGCGTTCCTAACTGGACGCGAGACGCGTCCTCGAGAAGTTGAATACGTATTCAGTGTGAGACAAAAATAGTTTACGAGCTATAAAGTGCAGGTAATTAATAAATAGTCTCACATCTTGCTATATCAGTGAAGTGTTATTTAAATCGTGTCAAGGATTAATAAATGTAGGGAAATAAAAATTATAATCTGTGTAAGCCTGCATTCTTCAGCCGCACCACGCCTTATTAAGATATTCATGTCTCTACAAATTAATACTGACGCAGCCGAGGCAAACATAAATATATAATATTTAAAGAAACAGTAACAATACAAAGTTAATATTTTTGAACTTGGGGCGAAGGCTACTGGGTACCATACGTGCGGTTGCAACTACTTCAAGTTCGGCTCCACCTAAAATCACCCTTCCTTAAAGTTAACCGCACTATATAACATTACATTAATGTATACTTAGTTCGGAAATCTGCCTGGCAATTATTTCTTCATATGCCTTCATCTGCTTCATCTTGTAATAATCCACGGAGTCCTAGACATGACCAGCTTATGTATAACCTAATCAGTTCGCATAAGACATACCTTGGCCGGGTAGCCATTTTTGTTTGCCTTTCGCTTTCCACCATGTTGCAGATTTTGTGAAATACTGGCATTTCATTGGCTAACACCATTAAATCATTGTCAAATTTTTGATCGTTTAGAGCATGTCCTTAATTCCTTCCAATACTTTCAAATAGTTTAAAAGTATTGGAAGCAATTTGACAAGAAAAGTTGTAAAGTTATGACAACTCTTGAAAAGCCTTAAAAAGTATTGAATTTGACAAAAATTTGTTCGTGTGCAAGGGATTTTAAGGAAAGAGAGAAGGAGATGGAAGGAGGCGCTGTGAAGACGGAACACGCATCAGCCTAATCCATGAAGTGGAGAATAGGAATCTCTATCTCCTGTAGCATCTAAATTAGATAGATTTAAAAAGATTTTCAATGGCCATCAAATCTATTACACTTAAGCCCTGCTCTTTACCCTTACTCTACACGTGGTTTCGACAAACAATTAGATAATTTCTACGATAATTGCTACTGCTACGCAGAATGGGAGTGTTGGGGTTCAGAAACTCATATCAGGATTTCCGTACGATCGCGGTCACACTTTCCACATCCGCTTCACTTTCCATTTTGCATGATTACGTTATGAGTTACGTCTGCTACAGTATGACGCATGTTTCGTATTTGGAACACTTCCTGAAACGGTTTCATTTCTTCGTTCACTGTGTTAATGTTTTTCTTTTAAACCATGTAATATTGTGTAGTTACGTATATATTGCACATATTATATGCACACATTAATTATATTGCAAAGGATAAATAATTATATAAAGAAATAATTAAGATGAGACCATGGCCATTGATAATCTTGATAGATAACTCCAAAATCCCCATTTTGTGTCGTATGTATTTGATTGCTAGACAAAAAGGTGATTATTGCTTAGTTGTAGAAAGACAAACCGCCTAAACCTAATATTTATATTTATGTGTATACTAATATTATAAAGAGAGAAAATGCGTGAGTGTGCTTTTTTATTTTTAAATCTCGGAAACCTCTAAACCGAGTTTTATATATTGCTGCAACAGTGAAAAACAATGTTCTTCCTGACAAACACAGGCTAAAAGATAGACAGATTCTAATTGAAATTCCTAAATTATTATGAATGACGTTACAAGGTCCGTATAGTAGAATACGAAAACGCTGAAATCATAACATAACTTGCAAAGAAAACTTTTTATTGAGAATATGATAGTGTGGAAATAGTTGTTGTCAGTACTACATATAAAACGTGGTAAAAATAAGAGAAGAAGCGGACATTTCATTTCAGTTATTGCGCCGAATAGTCACTGTTTAGAAACTAAGAGCAAAAAAGGCACAGTAAATTAAAAAAACAACCGATGCCACATACCTATAAGTGACACATTTCTTTAATTTATGTTTTATTCAAATACAACAGATGTGTGAAGGTTTTAACATTGAAACATCTGAGTAAATATTATTCCAATTCGGTGGTGACTTTTCTAAAGGTCAAATCCTTTTAATACCCCTTACGTAAGAAAAGTTTACTACACTTCCTGTGTATGTTGTAATCAAGTTCATTATCAGCGAATGTTAAATAATTTTAGAGTAAGCTGTGTCCATCGTATTATCGAAGCTATTCAACGTGGTATTTGTGACTTACAACTGCGAAGATTGTATTTCTCGAAGGTTGCAGACTATGTGCCATTTCCAACATGCTTAAACTGCTGACCTGAAAATGGGAAATCTTCATGTTTACCATCTCGTTGAATGTTAATGTCAGAAGTTGGATTATGTGTAAACTATAGTGCTTATGTGTTAGAAGGCACAAAGGTGTAACGTTTCATTCAGTATAATTTATCTGCTGCTGCACCATTCTGATTAATATTTCGCCCCTTAAAGATACATACAAGTTACACAATTTGGACCACTGTCGAGCAGGCTAAAGAAATAAAGTATAAACACACACACACACACACACACACACGCATACACACACACAGATTTCGTGCCCATTTGTGTAAATACGGTGGATTTTTCGTACGTTATTGCTAGGGCTCAGATTTTATGTAATAGTAATTTCAGAAGGGTGTACATAAACATGTAACAAAATTGATCAAATATGTAAATAAATGCGTAATGAAATAATTACCTACGTAAAATGAAACATTTTATTTCTTTGCTGTAAAACAGAAGTTTACATGTAGTTAAATTGAGATACTGTATATATTATATATAATCAGTTCATTTCTGCTAAAAGCATCAAGCATTTAAGTTACACTTTGGAACAGGATGCACAATTAGCTATAATTTACTTTTACAAATGTTGCGTTTCATGCACAGTATTCTGTCTGACACTATACTTTTGTATATAGAGATCGCTCAACTTCGCAAAAACCATTTAAAGCGTCACGCAATTTAGCTTTGAATGTAATGGAAATCTATGGATTGAAGACAATGTATGAGTAGCACAATAAATAAAACGTTCGTATTGGTTTCCCTTTCTTTCTGTGTAACGAAAATGTATGAGATTGTACGAATAACACAGTAAAACGTTCAAATTATTTTTTCATTCTTACTATGGTATTGACAATAAATTAATGAATAAATAATTATTCAATAACAACTCAAAGTAACCCAATAAATGTATAATCACCATCATTATGATGTGTTGTTACCATATTAGAGAGCTGGAAACCTGAAGCTTATGTACATGAATACTGATTGATTCATTCATTCATCGTGTAACAACTGAAGATGTGTACCATGACAAGTTACGTTTACTTGAGCATCTGGATACTGCTGATTACCCTACAACTATATATGCTATTCAGCTCTAAACAAGGTGCTCGGGAAATTTAAAGATGAGTCTAATAGCAAAATCATTCCACGCTTTGTCGGACTACGAGCTAAGATGTATGCATTAGATATCCATGGTACAATGGTAAAAAACATTAAGGGTATAAAACGTAGTGCTATTAAGCAGTACATTACGTTTGACAGCTATACAGACTGTCTTAAAACCTGTGAAATCATCAGAACGCCTATGAATCTAATCTTATCACGAAAGCACGCTGTGCAAGTGAATAAAATTACATCGAATACCATTGATGATAAAAGAGTAATTACCGAGGATGCAATAACTATCTATGGGTATGGACATTACAGTATTGCAAACAGTGCTTAAGAGAATTTAAGTCGAAGATGAAGATTTTCTCCGCGAGTCTACAATCTTAAAAAAATAAAGTTTACTCATGTGCTTTGTATGCACATAGCAGGCAAATGGTGAAGAAAGGAGAAGATGGAAGGGGAGGCGGTAACCCTTGCCATTAGGAGCAAATACTAATGTTAGTCTCAAGCCTAGATAAAGGGGAGAGACGTCTACCCTTACAATCCTTGTTTAATGAAGCAATGATTTAACTGATAAAGCTGCTACATTTGAACAAGAATGGATTTGCTGCTGCTGCTACAGCTGTAATGTAACCAGTTGTTGTCGCTGCTATTATTGTAGCAGATGTTGCTACAGCTGTAGGATCTGTTAAAACTATTGTTGTACAGCTGCTGTATCTGCTACGATAGCTCTTGTATTTGCTTCTGCTACAGCTATTGTGCTGACTGTGTGTAATGCTGCTACAGCTGCAGGATCTATTGCCACTATCGTTGTAGCTGCTGTTGCTATAGATGCTGTATCTGCTACTACATCTGTCGTATTTACTGTTGTTGTTGTGATGACTGCTGTTGCTGTGGTGGGTGAATCTGCAGCTGGAATATCATTGATGTGATGCTTGCTATTGTTAAGACAGCTAAATCTCTAGCTGTTACAGTTGTTATGTAATGCGACTGCTGCTATTGTTGTAGCAGATGCTGCTACAGCTGTAGGATCTGTTACAGCTATTATTGTACAGACTCTGTATCTGCTATGATAGCTGCTGTATTTGCTTCTGCTACAGCTATTGTTCTGACTGTGTCTAATGCTGTTACAGCTAGCTGATCTGATACTGTTATTGTTGTAGCTGATGTTACAGTGTTGTATCTACTACTACAGCTCTCGTATTTGATGTTACAGCTGCCATGATGACTGCTGTTGCTGTGGTGGGTGAGTCTACAGCTGGAATATCATTGCTGTGATGCCTGCTATTGCTAAGTGTGCTAAGTCTATAGCTGCTGGATTAGCTGCTGCTGCTACAGCTGTTATGTAACTGGATGTTGTCGCTGCTATTATTGTAGTAGATGTTGCTACAGCTGTAAGATCTGTTACATCCATTGTCGTACAGGTGCTGTATCTGCTACGGTAGCTGTTGTATTTGCTTCTGCTACGGCTATTGTGCAGGCTGCAGCTGATGTTTCTGTAGCTGCAGGATTTATTGCTGCTATCATTGTAGCTGCTGTTGCTATAGATACTGTATCTGCTACTACATCTGTCGTATTTGCTGTTGCTGTTGTGATGCTTGCTGTTGCTGAGGATGCTGAATCTACAGTTGATGGATTTGCTGTTGATACAGCTGTTATGTAATGCGACTGCTGCTGCTATTGTTGTACAGTTTCTGCATCTGCTACGATAGCTGCTGTAGTTGCTTCTGCTACAGGTATTGTGCTGACTGTATCTAACGCTGCTACAGCTGCAGGATCTATTGCTGTTATCGTTGTAGCTGATGTTACGGCATTGTATGTACTACTACAGCTCTCGTATTTGATGTTACAGCTGCTGTGATGACTGCTGTTGCTGTGGTGGGTGAATCTACAGCTGGAATATCATTGCTGTGATGCTTGCTATTGCTAAGAGTGCTAAATTTATAGCTGCTAAATTAGCTGCTGCTGCTACAGCTGTTATGTAACTGGTTGTTGTCGCTGCTATTATTGTAGCAGATGTTACTACAGCTGTAAGATCTGTTACATCTATTGTTGTACAGCTGCTGTATCTGCTACGGTAGCTGTTGTATTTACTTCTGCTACGGCTATTGTGCAGGCTGCGGCTGATGTTTCTGTAGCTGCGGGATCTATTGCTGCTGTCGTTGTAGCTGCTATTGCTATAGATGCTGCATCTGCTACTACATCTGTCGTATTTGTTGTTGCTGTTATTGTGATGCTTGCTGTTGCTGAGGATGCTGAATCTACAGTTGTTGGATTTGCTGCTGCTGCTACAGCTGTTATGTAATCAGGCTGCTGCTGCTATGACTTAAATATCTGTGATACTACCCTAATCGTGTAAAATTACCTTAACTAGCTCTGATACGAATTCCTGCTCCAAATTAGCACTACCAGCTGTGATACTATATGGTTTACCCTATATATCAACGATACTAGTTGAATTTCCTGTTAAAATGATTCAACTACCTTTGATACAACCTGAATCAGCTGCAATTACCTTAAATAGCAGTGATACAAATCGTTGATCGAAATTATCACGAGTATGTGGGAAACTATGCTGATTAGCTCATGCTTACGATATTACCTGAACTATCTGTGAAATACGAAACTACGTTATAACCGACCCCTGGAACCTATCCTCCTGTAATGCTAGCTTAATTACTTTAAACACCTATGATACTTGAATTATGCTAAATACCTACGATACTCTCTGAATTACCTGTGAAATACGAAACTATGCTATACCCAACCGCTGGAATCTATTCTCCTGTGATACTAGCTGAATTAGCCTAAATACCTACGATACTAACTGAATTACCTGTGAAATCATACACAGCTATGATGCAGTTAGCCCCTTGTGATACTAGCTGAATTAGCTTAAATGCCTCCCCCCCGATTCTAGCTGAATTGCCTGTGAAAAATATACAGCTATGATACGCTCTGTCCCTGGAATCTAGCCTCCTGTGATACTATCTGAATTACCTGTTAAAATTACTTAAATACCTGTGATACTATCCGAATCAAGTGAATTTACCTTAAATAGCTCTGATACGAAATCCCGATCATGGAATCTAGCCTCCTGTGATACCAGCTGAGTTACTCTAAGCACCCATGATGCTTGAATCGCCCAAATACCTACGATACTATCTGAATTACCTGTGAAATCATAAACAGCTATGATGCAGTCAGCCTCTGAAATATAGCCACCTGCGATACTAGCCGAGTTACTCTAAGCACCTATGATGCTTGAATCGCGCAAATACCTACGATACTATCTGAATTACCTTTGAAATAATACACAGCTATGATGCAGTCAGCCTCTGGAATATGGCCTCCTGTGATACTAGCTGAATTAGCTTAAATGCCCACTATAATAGCTGAATTGCCGTGAAATCATATACAGCTATGATACGCCCTGCCTCTGGACTCTAGCCTCCTGTGATACTAGCTGAGTAACTCTAAACACCTATGATACTTGAATTATCCTAAATACCCACGATACTATCTGAATTACCTGTAACATCATACGGAACTATGCTATATCCGCTTCCCCGGAATCTGTCCTACCCTGTGATGCTAGCTGAATTACTTACCTTTTTCCCTTTGTGGGTCACCTTTTTCCCTTTGTAGGTCACCTTTTTTGCTTGAGTGGGTCACCTTTTTCCCTTTGTTGGTCACCTTTTTCCCTGTGTGGGTCACCTTTTTCCCTTTGTGGGTCACCTTTTTCCCTTTATGGGTCACCTTTTTCCCTTTGTGGTCACCTTTTTCCCTTTGAGGGTTACCTTTTTTTCCTTTATGCGTCACCTTTTTTCCTTTGTGGGTCACCTTTTTCTCTTTATGGGTCACCTTTTTACCTTTGTGGGTTACCTCTTTACGTTAGTGGGTCACCTTTTTGGGTGAGTGGGTCACGTTTTTCCCTGAGTGGGTCACATTTTTGATTGAGTGGGTCACCTTTTTGTGTAAGTGGGTCACCTTTTTCCCTGTGTGGGTCAGCTTTTTACGTGAGGGGGTTACGTGCTGCATCTGTCTAGAATTTGTGTCCTGGCATTGACAAGAAACAGCTTTCCAGGAAGTTCTGAATCTAAAGTCGCTTTGAAAGTCTAGCACCTCCCCTCCTATTCCCTATCTCTCCTGTATATAAACCCATATTGCTACTCCTTCAGTATCTGTCTAGCCTAACACCTCTCCTTCTGTTCTTTTACCTCTCATATAAACCATGCTCTACTCCTCTAGCTCTGTCTAGCCTAACACCTCTCCTCGTTTTCCTATACCTCTCATATAAACCATACTCTACTCCTCAACCTCTGTCTAGCCTAACACCTCTCCTCGTTTTCTTAAACCTCTCATATAAACCATATTCTACTCCTCAACCTCTGTCTAGCCTAACACCCCTCCTCCAGTTCCTATACTTCTCATACATATAAACGCATACTCTACTCTCAAGCACTGTCTAGTCTAGCATCTCTCCCCGTATCCCCTACCTCTCATAAAGCGTATTCTCCTCCTGCCCCCTGTCTAGCTAAGTATCTCTTTGGTTTCCTATCTAACATATATAAAACACATTCTACCTTTAACACCTGTCTATCGTAGCATAGGATGTCTCCGTTTTCTCGTCTCTCCTTTTAAACGCATACTCAACCTGCTTAGCCTCATATCTCTCCTCGTTTTCCTATATCTCTCATATAAAACATACTCTACTCCTCGACCTCTGTCTAGCCTAACACCCCTACCCCTGTTCCCTACCTCTCTCATATAAAAGACAAACTCTACCCTTCAACTCTGTCTAGCCTAACACCTCTCCTCCTGTTCCCTACCTCTCTCACATAAAAGACATACTCTACCCTTCAACTCTGTCTAACCTAACAGCTCTCCTCGTTTTCCTATACCTTTCATATAAACCATACTCTACTCCTCAGCCTCTGTCTAGCCTAACACCTCTCCTCTATCTCTTCCATATAAACGTATTTCCCTCCTTCAACCCTATCTAGCATAGTATCGGTCGTCGTATTCCCTATCTCTCCGATATAAACCCATTTTCCTCCTTGAATCGCCCCATCTAGCCTCGTTTTCCCTATCCTTTCCCATATATGCCCAAAAAACTGTGCTCGATCTCTTCTAATGTACCTACTAACATGTGCAACATTCCTATATATGTATGTCGTCGACATTCGTCTTTTATTGGGGCATATGCAGTATTAAAGTATGTAATTATATAATAAAACTTGGGTCTAAGTTATTAGGTAATCACAGAACTTTGGAAAAATACTGTTATAAGGGGTAAAGGAATGGATTCACCATAAACATCTACATCTTTGTAAGTTAATTTTATAAAGTATGAAGAAGGCAAATAAATTCGAGGTTTGAAACGCCACATGTGCAATGCCGGTAAAGCCAGCTAGTCAATTATTAATATACAATACTTGTTTTGCCTTATTCAAAACACGAGCGAGCAAGTTGCTATGCTGCTTGGTATATATGGTATAATAGGCGTTATGTACAGTTTAGATTTTTAGCCTTATTACATCCTTCGAAAGCCCAGCGTTGTAATGAAAGACATTGTAAAACCTAGAAACATTACTTTCTTTCCCCTTTCTTTTCAGAGTATCCTAATGTATAGAGATAATGGTTATTTTTAATTTTAAAATTTATGATAACATGTATGTATTTAGGTCCTGGGTAAAGGACCGGTAGGTACCCACTTATCATCGTGAGGAAAGTGAGGAGTTGCAATAGGCAGCTGTCCTGGCCTCGTGAGCCAGCTTCATGGCTGGGGGATGCACGATGCTGGCCACATTACCTCCCACCTCTCCGTATGATGAGGCAGTTGGGTTGTCAGGACCAGGACCCACGCGGGCTGTAGCGTCGCAAGAAAGAAGGAAAACAGAAACAAGTATCTATTATGCAGTTTCATGATTTTTTCTTATTATTTTTACATAACATTTGTATTAATTGTCATGTACATCATTGTTGCAACTTCTGATCACCATAGCAAACAGTTCTGTGTGTAAAACATAAATAGGCTTGCGTGTTCATCCTTTGTTTTCCTTTTCTTTCGTTTTGTGCTTACTGTACTGTCTGTCAAAGACAGAGGAAGTATTGGATTTCACCGGAAATACAAATCTTGAGATCAGCCTGCAAGGAATGTAATGATGAGCAATTTGTCAGATATGGTTTGTTTCGGATGACAAGTCTATAATAACAGAAACTTGTAGAAAGCGTAGTATCAACAAGGATTTGATTTCTTTCGAAAATGCGAACACACAATGCCTTGAGAGTTATACGTACTTTGATAATATGATGATAAAAATTGTCGTTTACGCAGGATGTAGCGCAGCGGATTAGGAAGGCCAATGTTGCCCTTGGAGATATTCCATTTGAAAGAGCATGAAAGAAGTAATGCTATGGATTTTTCATAACAATCTGAAATGACACTCTTATATGATGTATAATCCTAGAAGGTAACAGTTACGAGTTAAAACTTCTGATCAAAAATTGCTACGAAAATTTTAAATCTGAATATTTGACGCATACTCTGCATACTGAATATTTGACGGAAATAATTTCCAAACGACTATAATTTTATACTTTCACTCGCGAAAAAGGTGTTTCTGTTGTAATTCTTTTCTCACAGCTACCTTTTGTTTCTAGTCTTGGCATATTCTAAATTGTTAATGCGTTCGGAGCGATAGTTGATTTAAATAAGCATATAACTAGGTATTTTCATAATCATTAATTTTTTTATTGCAACATATTACAATTAAATTAACAAGTATATACTTATCACGATGTACACTATATTATCATCTTTCAAAATAAAAAATAAAAATCTGAACATTTTGTACCAGATAATGAAATCCATCCCTACAGGGAAATGTCTCTACAGGCGACAGTGGTAACAGGTAAACTGCAGATACTTATTATGCTGAGGAAAATATTGAAACCTGGTTGGCCTAAAAATGTTGTCAAATTAAGTGTGAGCACCTTACGTTAAATATCAGACAACACGAAGGAAACTCAGTTGGATGGCTATACACAGAGAATTGGAGAAGGGGTTGTAGAAAAGCAGCACTAGATTGGAACCTCCAGTTCCAAGGGCCGGAGAGAAGAGGATGCGAAGATATACATGGAGAAGACCTAATGAAGAAGAGGAATGAAAGTGGTAAAAAGAAATATTCCAAAAGTTGGCAACAGTTAGATGTTGCTTCGGGTACACCCATATTCCAACGGCGACAATAATTGAGTAAAGTTAAGTCCATCCGGTAGATGGACAAAGAAACTAAATACCATTTTCTCCGTAATGGATCAAAGTTAAATTATAGAAAGAAAGTAAACATCGTAGCAATAAAGTAATAAAATGCTTATATTCATTTCAGAAGATGAATAACAATTGATAGTTGCATTTTCTTTAACATTCACGGATAAAGGTGTGAAATTTTATAAAAATAGGGCTTTTAACCAGAACATGCTCTCTGAAGTAGTACAAACGTTTTTGCTTCCGTGAGGTAACCATTGTATGTAACACAATTTCGGCACATGCTACGTTTTAGTTGACCTCAATAAGTACAGAATGCCTAAGGTGAACTTGACTTTCACTCAACTAGGGTTCTCACTATGATACACCTGCCAAGAATCGATATTTTAGTCTATTGAATGACGTAGTTAAGTTTCACCGCTGATAGCATGTGACAATATATGGATTGAATAGCAATGACAGCTAAGGTCTGCAAGGTAATTAGAAGCAATGCGCTAAATATGGTTTCTATTCTATGGTGTGTTTAATTAACATAAAATGAAAGGCTCTCTCTTTACCGAGCGTGGTTAAAAACAACCTTCAACATATCAGTGACCAGCAGGCAATGTGGTTACTGTGAGAGTTTGGCCCCAAAATAATAAATGACATGTATATAGATGCAATTATAATGGGTATATTTCAAAAAGTTTATTTTGTTAAGAAAATTTTATGTTTACACAATGGTGCAGCCAGGATTTGGTTCTGAGAGGGGTTTGAGTAGCATAGTAAATTTTAAAAGATTTAAACAAGTCCTGTAATGAATTCCCTGTTTGAGGAATTTTTTTCGCATGTTTAAATAATGAAGATAATTTATATGAACAGTCTCCAAACATTATAAAGGATTAAAATACCATTAGAAACTATTTTTAAGCGAACTACTACATCATACATATTAAATCTTATACCTCCGATTTTTAGAAATATTTATGAATACATTTTCAATTTGGTTGAAATTGCAACCAAATTCATGCTAATTTCTGAAGAGACTCCAAATCGTTTACGAATTTCAGGCGAACCAGTGCAGCTAAGGAGTTGAACATTTGTATGGAAGAGCTTGAATGATACTAGAGTGGTTTCAAATTTGTTTTAAATGGAACAACACTGTAATGCATTTTATATGCAAAACTCCTAGAATTGGTAGCTCTTAGGTAACACGCTGATCGTATCGATTTGAAATGTTATGTACAAGAGTTTAACTTTCGACCAAAAGCTTAAAATTTCGATAAATTGTTTAATACTTAAGGGTATTTAATATACAGGGCCTCTAAAAAGTACGATTTTCAGTATTATTTCCCAAGATATTTCGCTAATAAATGTTACAATACTACCGCATTATTTCCATCGCAAAATGAATACTCTTGAAATGCCAACACTATGCCTGTTTGACATATAAGTTGTTCATGTACGAGGGTAATCCAGGAAGTAACGACCATTTGCACATTTCCGTTGCACAGATCGCTGTCGTGCTGAGATCCAAAGGATCAAATGATTTCCTCGACATATTTTTTCAGTGTTGTGTGAACACCAGTCGAAATAAGTTTTCATTGTGCATTTTGTGATTGTTCAAAAAGAACTGTGTGATACAAAGCCCCGTCGACTGTGAGGTGAGGTAGTGTACTTTTGAATGCTCGGAAATTGAAATCGGCATAAATTTACCGTATACTAAAGGAGGTTATGTAATTTATGGTATGTTTTGTTACAGTAATCAACGAAAGAAATGAAAGTGGCGTGAAATGTTCAACAATGGACGAACATATGCGCATGACGAAACTCGAGCCGGTCAATCGTCACACACTGTACATGAATTTCACCAATGTAGAAAATATCACAGAATCAACACAACCTTCATATTTTCCAACCTCAAGGAGTTTAACATTACTCTGCCTAATATATTCGCTTGTTTCATAGACTCAGATTATATACCATGGAGACTCACATACTCTCTTATTGACACATCACTGCCTAGACAAGGAAAATCTTCAACAGATAGTGTTTCTTATAAACGTCTATTTAACGAATTGTGTACACTTCATTCAACACTCGCTGATATCTTTACTGATGGATCCAGACTTGATGGTCATAATGGATGTGCAGCGCCATTCCCTGATTACACCATACAATATAGTCTTCCCAACTATCTTTCTGTCTATTCTTGTGAATTGTTGCAATTCAACTCACATTGTAATATATAACTACTTATAAAAGATAACCCATATAATTACATAATATTTTTTTTACTCTTTGGGTGCTTTAACTGCCCTTCAACCTCAAACTCTCCCCCAAAATATTGTTTAAAGAACTTCAGAAGCTGTACAACCAAATACTAATCTCTGGTAAATCGGTATCATTTGCATGGACTCGGAATTCCGGAAAATGATCAGCCGATCAGGAGCCAAGAAGCCACCAAACACCCCCTCAGAACATCAAGATCCCAAACAGGACTCCCTCAACTTCATAAAAAAAGACTTGCATTAATCAATGGAGACAAACTTGGAAAGCCACATCTAGAAGCAAGTTATACAATGTCTACATTTCCGAGTCCAAACTACAACACTACTATTTCAACCTCAAAGATCAAATTGTATTAACTCGACTACGCATCACACATACTTCTATAACGTACAAACATCTCCTCAACCGTGACCTCCTATGTACGACCTCTGCAGATTCAACCTCACAGTTCATCATTTCGTTACAGCCTGCCGTCGCTATGTACAACACAGAGAAACATGTGACATCCCCAACAGCCTACCAGACGCTCTAAATTCAGCACAACAAAGAACTTTAAACTTTATGAAAACGACAAAATTGTATATAACAATGTATAGCACACTTATCCAGAGATTTAATGCTATATGTACTATTACTATTTTCAAATATTGTATGTTTCGTTGTAATCATGTTCTGTATTCTAAGTAGTCGCGAGGTGACTTTATAGTTGAAGCAACAATAAAGAAATTAAAAAAAAAAACAAAAAACAATCAAGTGATCCTGCAAGAAAGACGCGTAACCCTAGAGGAGTTACAGATTTCTTTCCAAAGTATTTCTCGCTCTTTGCTTGGTGAAGTTGTGCCCGTACATCTTGGCTTAATGGACTGGCGGCAGCCGACTACAGCACGAGAATTCTAAAGCTCGTGGACAGATATGACGTATGCTTAAATAACGGAGGTGATTATATGGAGAAATGGAGTAGGCTTCAATGTTGTAAGCGACATGTTTTGTTAATAAAATATTTTTCCTGCACTTATTAACGCCAAACAGTCATTACTTCCTGGAGTACACTAGTATTCCTTTACCCACTTATTTATACTAACGGCTCCCTTCTCTTTCACTCAATCCGCAGTATAAAGCGTATAGCAGGATTACCATAATTAGCAACGTCTCCGAGGTTGGTAGATCTAATAGTAGGAATCGGAAGGTTGAATACTCCACAGCTGTGCTTCATCAATGCTATTGGTATGATGGGAGATGGCCGTCAGGGATGCCACTACAAAGAACATATTAGGAGCAGATACTCAGTTATTGAAACTCGCATTGGGGTAACACTAGCGTATGGCTTTTCACAGAGATTTATCTATTATCTGAAAATATTAGAATTAGTCGCTACATAAGTTTATGTAGTGAAGGCGTTTCTTTATTCCTTACACTCATTTATCTCACCCGTTCAATTTCTTTATCTTATTTCTGCCCTGGAGGGGGTGGGATTAACCTGCTGCACTGCACCTCTGGTTTATTGACAAGTGTGTGTCTGTGTGTGTGTGTGTCTTTGTGAGTGTATAGGTGATATATGCCATTCAAAAATGTAAGCAAATATGATTTTCAACATAAACCTGTTTTTTTAAGGAAATCCCATATTATTTTTCATGCAATTAATAACATAGAAAACATTAAAAATGGCATTTGTTGCATCGCAATAAGTCAATTATTTCCCGAGAAATTGTAAGTAAAGTTGACGCTTGAGATACAACGAAACTCACATCAGTTGCACATTCTCAGTTTCAACCGCGTTGTTATGTGTCAAGTGTAAACTTCACCTGAAAAGTTAATGATGAGGTGATTAACGTATTACAATGCGAAAAAAGCTATCTTAATGTAATTTTCGCTCTCATTAATAGAGCTGTAAATAAGGATTTATAATCACAAAAAGAAAGGAACATAAATGAAACTATCCCTTTGGTTATATCTCAAGCTTCAACTACAATTTCTCGGGATATAATTGAACTAATGCAGTGCAACAAAATCCTATTTAATGTTATTTTCTATTTTATATATGCGTTAATGTTAATAGCAGTAATAATAATATGGGGTTTCCATTTAAACACTCAAAAGTTTATGTCCAAAATCCTGTTTACTTACATTTTTGAATGGCCCATATTATTTACTTTAATGAGCCTCTACCCTACCTTCATGCCTGTGAAAGCTCTTTTCACTTCCTATTTTTGTTTCAGAGATATTTGAAGTGCAAGTTTTAGGTATCTCATCCTGTATTTATACAGTATGTTATACAACGATGGGACCTCGCGCACTGCGATTTACATTGATCTATTGTGGCTACCATCCCCAGGAAGAAGAGATGAAGTGAAGGAACTGCAGGAGGCTACAGGCCGCAGGCAGACAGGCCACAGAGACTCGTGAAAATCCCTAAAAGTTCCAGGCTCGAAGACAGTCCCACTACTGGAGCTGTCTAGAGAGGGTGGTGACCAAGCAGTCCTCTAGTGTCTACGGGAGTAAACTTTCCTTTGAGCAAGCATCCGCGCTATCTATCTGACATCGCCATGTGCCTCGAAGCCTAGAAGCATACCTGAAAGATGAGAAGGAAACGGAATAAAAGGTAAAAGATGGAAAGGAAGTCGTGGCAGATGAGAAACCATCCCAAAATGATCCTACCGACCAGGGAAAATGAGGAAAAACACAAGGTCAGAGTGGGCGGTCGACGGGAATCGTTATAGAACAGTTAATGTTCATTAGCCTCTTAACATACAGATTATTTACAAAGTGGTTTCATTTTCTTCACCCATTTTTATTTTATTGTTAAAATGAAAGATTCAATTAGTTACAATAATGACAGTAACTAATTTTTAAGAGGTTTACAGTAGACATTTTAATCTCTGAATAACCCCCAGACTAAAATTCCGAATATACTGGTCCTATGCTTAAACTCCTTTTTTCTGAACTAACATATAAAAAATGAATCTTGGGAATTGAAGCACTAAGAAATGAACAAAAACTGAACTGCAACACTAAATTCTAAATTCAGTACTGAATTCTTCGCCACTCTCCATTTTCATAAAGAGCGAGGAAGTAACATGAAAAACTGAGAGATCCGGCTGAAATAGAGACCTCTAGTATGGATAAAAGAAATTTCGACTGAACTGGATCATTCAAAGACACCTGTCGGCAGAAATATACATGTCGAAAATGAGACTACAGCGAAATCTACAGGAAGTATAAGGAACCATCAAAAAAGGAGATACAACGAGTACATTGGACCTTTTGAAACGTATGCCGCTCGGAATCGGTACACCGAATGGTTTTATTCCTTTTAGTAGGGTACTCATTCCAACTATTTTAAAAGCAAAATTTACATATGTAGCACTAACATTGCAGGTTATGTAGTATATAAAAGCACACATTCTTAAGCATTTCCAGAAAGCAGCAATCAATGTTGAGGGGTAGCTCTAAACATTATTTTTTTATTTCGATTAAAATAACTTGTTCCTTTCAATTATTATTTGTTTCGAAAATGTTGTTTAAAATGTTAATGACGTCTACTTCTATACTTGATTATTCTGCAGTCAAGCTAAATACTTGAAATATACATGAATATCTAGTTACAAGTTGGGAAAAAGGAGTTACTCTTTTATAACTATTTCTGACCTCTCTGGTAGGTTTTGCTCACAAAATAATTTTTGTATGTATAAACCGTACATAAAGTGTTATAGAATTGCAAATAACCATGTTATATTCCTGCTATGGTTATGTATTACTTGACGCAAGTTTTGTGTATACAGACTTACATATATTATTACTAATCTACATCTTTATAACATTTCAGTTTTAAAATTCTAAACTCTTATCAAGATCAAAAGTAATAATAAAGAAAATACACATTTCACAAAAAATTTAATTTTCATAATACAAGCTAATCTTGATAACAGTTTTACAATATGTGCACCTTACCTAAATTTCTGTGCTTTAATATCGGTTCTTTTTTAAACGTTTATGCGTATTTTAATATTTTTAAACAAAATACAAAACTAAAACAGGCGGTGTATGAATAAGCATTTTATTTATAGCCAAATTAATGGATAAGTATTTATGTAACTAATGTAGGTATAATTAAAAATTTTGATTATAAAAGGATTGAATTCTTAAGAGTATTTTTGCAGTTCAGAAGTTAAGTATTTAAAAAATCTGATACATCACACTTGCATAATCTGTTATATGGTATAGTATTCATACAAAAACCGATTGTTTTATTCATAATATGACTAGAATTTATCTCAAATTAAGCAGAATGGATTTAGTTGTCTGCGTGGTAAAGAATACAAAACTCATATGTTAGGAATGCTTTCAGTTTTTATTATATAGAATCCATGCGGGTAAAAAACAAAATTTTCGTAAGATACAACATAAGAGTTAAACCTGGGAAATAGAATACCAAATGTCTCGAAAATAGGTAATGGCACAGAAAAAGATTGATATAAATTGTGATTTTCAACGAGTGCTACGTTTCTTGTGCAGTAACATTTTGTCTATTTCTTATCATTTACAAGTTATGACATTGTACAAAATTGATTCACAGTTAAGAGGCTGAACAATCATTTTATTAGTAATGTAAAAATTATAAAAGCATTTTTGAGAAAATGAAAAGTAGCAATTTTCGATATCTTTGGTAGTTTTGATGTTGGAGATTTTCATGTCAATCTTCACCTGGAGTGCTTAAACAGTTTCTGACTTAAATATAACATTTCGTTTACGTGAATGCAATTTACATACACACACACAAACGCGCGCGTGCACGGCATAAGTGCCGTGTTTTAATTCACTAGACTTAAAAGCTGTATTTCCGTTGAATATCAAATGTTTAATTGTAAGAAGGCTATGAACTTTAAGAAACAAGGAGTAAAATTTTTACAACAGTTGGACAAAAACACAGAAAAGTGACCATCATGTGCGCATGACATCATCTGTTAAACTTATCCGCAATATAAACACTGTCTTGGGAGGCTAAGAACTCTTCCTCTAATAGGGTCATAAAATTGGCGTCATGCGCGGAGTTCACATAATCATACGCTTGATCTGCAAATAAAATTTCTAATCAAACGTGAAAACGTTGCACGTGAGTACAAGTCCACCAACAGAAAGAGAAAGTCACTAAAGGGAACATGTGGTTATCCTCGGGTGTCCAAAATGCTTAACAGCCGCAGTACCTTCTGAATTAGGGATGTTATTACAATATAATTAAATAACCTTACGTTGACCAATGTCATAATTACTTTACACAAAGAGATGTAAAACCTTTACAATGTGTGCAAAATCGTACAGCTATTTACACACAACTTAACTTTAAGCCAATATGATATCAATGATTGCACTAATATTAATAATTGTCTTTAGGACAATTATTAATGAAGGAACAAACAATCACTAATCCATACAAAAGAACTTTCCAGGTTTACCAGACTGTGTCAAAGCATTTGATTGCGAATCTTTACAGGCTTTTCATAAGACTTTGATGAAATTTTAACTCTCCTTGGAAATGCATGACCACCACCAATAGAGATAAAACGAGCAGAAAACAACAAATTCCACCCATGTTTCGGTGTAGGGATCAAGTCGCGGCCCTCTTGTGATACTGCTTGCTCGCGTTAAGAGGCATAACTGCTACCCATCGCCTGTTCTTTAACCTGTTTTGCGCAATAGCTTGTGTAAGCCGTTAGTGTGCTTTTTTTAAACCTGGTAGTTCATATCGGACAATGAATGAATGAAATGGATGAAACGAAGCTCAAATGAGCCCAAAGTACCTAGAGCTTAGAGTTACCTTACGTCAGTCTTCTCAGGGTAAGGGAAAATCCCTTATCCGGATAACTCACCCTAACCGAGATACGAAATTCGACACGCGACCACCACGACACCGAGGCAGGCTATGCTTTGCTATTGTTTTTTTATTACTTACATATAAGTAGAGGAAGACTGCATTCCACCCTATAATTGTATATCAAGATTTCATCATAAATACACCTTTTGAGGTATTATGAAACAAAAAAATGCATTTTTACAAAATGTCCTCTGTGTGCCTGTGTGTGTGTTTGCGCGCGCGTGCGTGATCAGCAAAGCTCAAAACGAAAGCTCAAACTTGGTATTTAGGTTCAGCATCTTCCGAAGATACAAGGAGAATGAAACAAAAATCCTGCATCTCCAACGACCCTTTATATGGAATATTCTTCTTTAATTTCTCAAAAATGCCGCTAGCAATTTTTATTAAAATGCCACATGTATAAGATAGTTTTCTGACTAATCAAATGTATATTAATTCAGAATATCCGTGAAGTCCTCACTATTCTGAATAATGTTTGTACAATTTTGTATAACTGGTAAACCGGAAGAGAAGGTAACAGCTTACCACACAATAAAATACCCATATATAGTTAAAACACACACTTTATATCTAATGCTTTGTTTGGCATTAACAATTTCCTATGTATGTATTCCTTTCTCTTGGTTTTTAATCTTCCAAAACTGTCGTATGCCTCACTTATATTAACTTAGAAATTCAGATGGGAGCAACTCGCTTATGAGAGGGATCGTTAATCAAACAAAGAACTTTAATTTAAGAGGCAACGACGAAGGGTCGCAGCTAAGTTAACTTTACAAAAATAATCTTACACCAACATAATTTCTGGCTGAAGGGAGAGGAAAGGAACTCTACACTATCATAATTAAAACTGCAAGAGAATGGATAGCTGGTAGATTTATTATAAACGTTTTCTTACCCCATGTGTCTGGCGGGCGAGGACGCCATATCTTAGGCAGTTGTCCGTCTAACTCACTCGAAACCTACTCACAGAATGAAGCTACGCCAAGTTGGCGTCAATAACGCCATATCCCTTCCAATGACACACTGTTTCCCCTGAATCGCCCCTACTCAGACAATCTGCCCCCCCCTGACCTTGGTAACCAGAGGGCGTCTTAACAAGACTATCTGTGCACATGCCACATCTCCCCCTGGCCACCGAAGTCGACGCCCTCGTCGACATAAGGAAAATAAATATAATAAACATGAAAAGAACAAAACAAAATGACATACAAAAATGACATACACATGTGTGATGAACCAAAATATAACAATAATATACATGGGTGGTAAGCACCCAGCCGACGACACAATATTGCTGGGCGATGTGGAGATACGAGAGACGTAAGTGCTGTCGACTAGTATTGTTAATGCACTTATCTTTAGCACCCCGCACACGCACACACCACGCTGCCTCAGTTCACAGGCACACTAACTGCGCAAAATATCGATGGTCTGCCGTAACTGTTTGTGGGTGATTTAGACAGTGCCCACAACGACGATTTGTCCTGGTGTACAATTATCACCGCAGGTCTCTGGTGATGACAACAGGGTGGGCAGTCGCTGGCTTGGACTGCCCCCCGACATGGTGGCTCCTTATGCCACGGCAGTGTAGTGGCTGCCCGACAGCTTCCCTGTGGTGTTTCTTGACTTCTGGTGTGCCCCGGCGATGCTCTTGAATGTTCTCGAGCTCCGCCACAGCAAAATACTAGAACAAAACCACCAAACAATAAACAGGGTGCTTCCATAAACAATCACACATAAAAGAATGGTATGTCATGTACAATTAAAGATTTTAAAGGTTGAAAAGTTTACACTAAAAATTCTTTTGACATGGGGCAAAGAAAGAGAAAAAAACAATAAGTACAAATTGGCATAAGAACTAGATATTATAGAGAGTTGCCATCCAAAATTTAACTTACAATGCTTCACAAACCAAATAAAACAGTAAAACAGACTCCAAATACATGAACATGACAGAAATGAAACATAACCTTATTTTGGGATCCCAATATTAAATCTTAATAACCAGCTGGTATCACTAACAAAAGAAAATAAGTGCACTTACAAAACAATCACACATGACAATGAAATGAACTCATTCACACTGACCATGGCCCAAATTACACACAACACTCACTTAACTATCTACTCAAACTAGTGTATGCATCACTACAAACTACATCCACAATACATCTCCAAACTACGCCACGTGACATGCTTTCAACTACTATTGTCCTACTCTTGTCACTAATACAGTTTCTCGTCCACAGTACTATCTTCCTCATCTCATTAGTATCATCAACTCAATCATAATCATCATCAGCATTGCAATCAGCAACATTTTTATCTCAACTTTCAATTTTCTCTTCAAAACAAAACATCTTCACTTACGTGTCTCATTTAACATGCTGTAAATTCAAAACATCTAACATAGGCATAACCTTCAAGAAATCACATTAACAATTCAGGAATGACACAAATAACATGACATTATACTGTTGCATCCACATCCTCCAAATGAAAATTAAGCTGGAAAACAGGTGGTATTAAAATTTGCTATCTAAGATGGTAATAAACTTGTTGCATAAACAGAAAAAAAAATTATTTCCATTACATTAACTTCCATCCATTTAATCTCTCGTGTGAATTCATCACACACGCTATACTGGGCACGTTACAGCAACACCAATAAGCAAAATCTCTGAAATCATACAACAACTATCGGGGTTACACTGTGGCACTTCCACCGAAGCTGACATCTTCTCATCTCTTCTCTCCTCATCTCATTAACACCGTCGGGGTTACTCTTTGGCACTTCCACCGAGGCAAATCTCAACTCTTATTTCTCACATAACCTCACACTACGCCATCGGGGTTACTCTTTTTTGCACTCCCACCGAGGCAAATATCACATAACCTCAAATACACACATACATACACACACTATTCATGCAACAATTTCCTGCAAATAAAAATCACAGCATCATTATGAAACCCAAAATCAAATCGAGTCAAATCAAATCATATCAAATCAAATCGAATGCAACAAAATAACATCACATCATTACTCAAAACAATATTGTCACATAACATTCCTGAAAATGAAAGCTCAATTAAGCACATAGTACACATGAAACACATTCCTGCAGCATAACAACAACAAAAGAAATGATTTGCAGTTCCCAAAACATAATTTAAAATTTAAGTTACACCCACAATCATAATACACTTTTAATTTAGCAGAGACATTCATATCACACATTCCTGAAAAGCAAAGCTTAATTAAGCATCAGTCAGTGAAACAATAAATTTAGCATACCTTTGTGAGTCGTAAAACTGTTTCATTCGTCCAAACTTTAGCACTCACAATGTTTACATACTTACAGGTGATTTTTCTTTCTTTTCTCTTACTCGTTTACCACAAAATTCCAGTGCAAAGTTTCCAAAATCTGGTAACACACGTACAGCTGGTTCATCAACATTCACATCGTACTGGTCCATATTAGAAGCACATCAAACCTAATTAGGTGAAGATACTGGCAAGGCTGGTAGGCTCCTGAAACGTTTACTTACATGAGTAATTATGAAGCATTTTCCCCCTAAAAATATGCATTGCGTAATTAAATAAACCAAACTTGGTAACGGTGAAGGAAAATTATCAGCACGATTATTATCACTATTTTTCCGCGAGTGTACAATGCAAAAATTTTTCAATATATATATATATACGTGACCTCTTTCATTTTATTACTTTAAATATTTCAAACAGATGCCACACTTTTTATACACACGTAAATTTTAAATACGCAACACACGAATTTTAAACGAATTTGTTGCACTGTCGAGTCGTTAATACTTTCAATATGACGCAATCTAGAATGCAATGTTACGTAAATCAACTCACACACGCAACCACGCTATCAACGACACAAATATCACCCAATTTCACAATTCACTTTCCACAATTTTCAAAACTTTATACTTCAAAATGACCAGCACGAACCACTTAGCACAGCAATACAATTTAAAAAGAAATGAAGCCAAAACAGGGGGAAACATGGAGTCAGAAGTTTTGGCGTCAGCCGGCAGACAATGGAAAAATGTAAAAATGAGCTCAAAATTAAAATTTCGAAACCAGACTTTCAGATATGATGGAAACAAAATTTAGAAGAAGAGAATCACAAATTAAAGCATAAAAATCCTTACCCTTAAGCCAGAAACAACTTTACATTTTTCGCGACCACGTGGAGAAGCACAAACCGTTAAATTTGGAGGGAAAAAAATTATGCACTTGAAAATCTCACAACAAATTCAATTATACCTGGCGCCACTGCCAATTGTCGTATGCCTCACTTATATTAACTTAGAAATTCAGATGGGAGCAACTCGCTTATGAGAGGGATCGTTAATCAAACAAAGAACTTTAATTTAAGAGGCAACGACGAAGGGACGCAGCTAAGTTAACTTTACAAAAATAATCTTACACCAACATAATTTCTGGCTGAAGGGAGAGGAAAGGAACTCTACACTATCATAATTAAAACTGCAAGAGAATGGATAGCTGGTAGATTTATTATAAACGTTTTCTTATCCCATGTGTCTGCCGGGCGAGGACGCCATATCTTAGGCAGTTGTCCGTCTAACTCACTCGAAACCTACTCACAGAATGAAGCTAGCCAAGTTGGCGTCAGTAACGCCATATCCCTTCCAATGACACACTGTTTCCCCTGAATCGCCCCTACTCAGACAATCTGCCCCCCCTGACCTTGGTAACCAGAGGGCGTCTTAACAAGACTATCTGTGCACATGCCACAATACTTCACATTTTTTAAGTTCTAGATCTTTTATATCTCGCGATGTCATGGAAAGAGTACGGAATTTTAAGAGCATATAATGATCCGCATTATAAAGATTCGATTACTGTTTCAGCTTCCTGTACCTCCCTTGTGCATTAAAGAAACTACATAAGAAAGATTTAAAGCATATAATATTACACAACATAACAACAATCTACTTTATTTTAGATCTTATCTTAAGCGCCTCATTCTCTCACAATTTAACATTTTTCTGTTGTAGCAATCGTAATTTTCGCTGAAATTAAAGAGGTCGCAATATTATTACTTCATACAACAGCTGCGGTATCGCTCACTTGCGTTCACCTGTATCATGCGTTCATATCTTTGGTATAAAGAAGGTTATCAACATTGTGAGTCTTTTTTATTTTATTGAATCAATTTTATTAAAGTAATTTGTTTTGTCATTAATCTCGTTTGTTAATATAACAAAGAGAGAAAAGTTGATTTTAGGAGTCCAGCAAAAACCCGGAAACCACTAATCCGATTATAGAATTCTTTCACCGTTGAAAAACACGGTTACTTAAGATTTTCCAGTGCGCGTCTGGTTGCTCTAACGAACTGAGCTACCGCGGCAACATGCCAATAGGAATGTGAATTTTCCACTCCCATTGTTTCAACTTTTATCGTACACACGGCCTTGTGTGAAAAAACAATTGATTATTATTGGTCATTAATTGTTGCATAAATTCAAAAAAATGTCCAGACATTTCAACAAGGTTACGACGATTCACGAAAGCAAGATGAAGTCTAGTGCATGTACATTGCATATTATTTTTGGACGATAATGAATAATAGAAATACTTTCGCGAAAATAAGATGAATCACGTACAGCTTTTTAAAAACAGTATGAAGGTCGAACCCGTTAAGCCTTCGCGAAATGGTGATCGATTAGTCACGCCTGTTAGTGTTGACCAAGTCAAAAACTGAAAGTGACATCTGCTTGCGCCGAAAGAGGTATATTTAATGCTGCGTGAATTAAATTGTAAGTAAATATTAACAAATAAAGGAAGTAAGGAAAGTAAGATTTAAATAGTAAAATGATTATATTGCATTCCTGCAACAGTAAATACATATGTCAACAGTTGGGGGATGAAATAATTTTAATAACATCTGCGGTAAGAATGCAAATTTCAACTGCAAATTGCAGAAATTTCAACTTCCCACGCACGATAGCATGAGCGGGATATGAATAAATAAATACCACCGTCGAAAAAAGTATTTCATTATACAGCATTTCAGGTGTCTCGTGGTGTCTCGCGGAAGAAGAAACTGGATAAATTCGAAAATCGATAGTTGAACCTCATTGCATCACAAAGAGTTTCTACCTCCAATCCAGAAGAATTTAACTTATTCAAAATTATGATCATGTAATTGTTAATATTGTGATGCAGTCACTATGGCCTAGGTTATCTGGAGGTGCACGCCGAGCGATGGAGTAAGAAACGATAACTGCGTTCGACAGCGTAAACACCGGGCACACTACCGATAGATAACTAGAACCTTTTGGAAGATTCTTTTCCACCTCCTCCAGGAAGTGTGTCGAAATAGTTCTAGAATGTTCGAGAACCTCGTGAAAAGTTTCCACTGCCTATATAAGCGAGCGTTCTCGCGAGAACAGTCAGTGCGAGTCCAGTGAGTCGAGAGTTGAGCCAGTCTGAGTTGTTGAGTCTCTTAGTGAACGAAAGAGCGAGTTAACAAGTGCGTTTCGGTGCGACATCAAGAGCGAGTTGGTGACGGCTGTTTTGACGTGCAGCGAGTGCTACTGCGGAGCGACGGGTTATGGAGTTCTTGTGTTCAACTCCCGAGTGAAGTGAACCATCTGGTGAAGAGATTACGTAACGAAGGAACGGAGAATTGAACTAATTCCAGTGAAGGTGCACTACATAAAAAAGAAACAGTGACAATGAAAACTGAGAAAAGCGACAGTTGAAAAACTGGACACAGTTACAATATAGTACCTTATTCGGTGCTAAAGGATAATTTTCTCTATTTAATGATAATTCTTTTTCGACTGCACCCAATCGGGTAGCTTTATTTCTTTCTGATATTACATAAAATTCTTAGCGGGCATAACTTATCTGTAACTTCCACAAAGTATTTAAAGCCGAAATGTTAAATACAAATTCCAAAGAAATAAAGAATGGGGGAAGCTGAGCCATTATGTTATATATGAACCCCCCACTTCGTGACGCTTAATGGTCATGATGCCACTCGGCTGTTTCCAGCCTGTATATCAGCATATTTTAAACAAGTTTAATTTAGCTTTGTAGACCAACTCTTGTTGCCACTCCCCACCTTTGGTGATATACGAGTATTACAATCTTTGAGGACGACGTTAAGCCTGTATGGGTATTTTAACGTTAATAAAATTACGCTACTTATTACCATATTGTATAAAATTAAGGACGTCGCTCACACTTGAATTAAGTGATTAATTTAATATTTTTGATGAAGTGGTTCTACAACATTCATTTCAGATACAGATGTGCATCTTAAGTAGCTGCGTATTGCTTCTCTAGTTGCATATATACTCCATTTTTTTGGGAAAATTTTGACACTGAATGCATGTGATAGTTGTTTCGCTCATCATATTTTTGAAGTAGGCAGCAAAATACACTGTAAGGTAAAGTTTATAAAATTCACTATGAATCGCCGTATCTTGTAGATGACACTTGCTTTCGAGTTGGACCTCATTCCAGAGTAACTTGGCCCCAGTATATGCGAGCTAGAAGTATTATTTTTATAATTGTTGATATCTTTATATGGGATGTATTTACGATCTCTTGTGTGAACGTGTTAAAGCAAGAGCATCATTATCCCCATCTTGCCTCCGAAATGTTCGCGGTGGTAGTTTTAGGCAGGTCATCCAATATACATAAAATCATATGAGGAGCAAAGAGTCAAACTGTGTTTTCCCACTCACTTTTATCTCCTACAGTTAAGATAACAAGTAGACAATTCAACTACCAAGTGTTTTCAGAGGGAAAAGGTGTATTTCACTATCTGTCAACCGGCTTGTGTGGGCTGTTTTCTTCTTGTTTTAGATATAGCAGTTTGGAATTTTTGCTAATGAGTTGAAATTAGCACAATTTAGGCAAACGTTGAATCACAAAACAAGTTTTCAGCCGAACACTACTACGACCGAAGAAGCAAAGGAAAAAGGAATGGTAAAGGTATGTGGCGATAGAGGGCTAACACTTTAATTTATAAAAACGCCAGCTGTCTTTTAGGTATTGCTGGAATGGGTTTCCAAATATCATATGTGATGTGTTTATTACTTTAATTAAACTCTCGTATACTCCCTATACCTGAGGACTGGATATATTTATCTAGAATGTTTTGTTTTGAATCTAAACATGCCCTTTTTATCCTTTAGGACTTTAATTCAGTACAGAACTACACATTTTAAATGTAAAAAATAAGCTTCTAACTAAAACCTGGTGTGTTTAAGGTTTCAAAAGTACGTATTGAATGTTTAATGTTTTTAAAAAACTACTGATCGTTCTAGATTCTCTGTTAAATTAAATTACTAACGGTTAAAAACAGTTTTGCTTATTAGTTTTTTACATAATTGCAAGGAAAAATTCTCCTTTCCGGAAATTAAAGTTAAAAAAATTCTGATGCGATACATTCACATGAATTTCTCTACTAACTATCGTTTATTAACATACAAACTATTCTTAGTAAAGCATATCTTCTATCTACTTCATTTTAATACAAATAAACTATTACAGAGATGTATTACACATTTCTTTATAGATACAAAGGAAACAGCGATAGTCAAGGTTTAAGAACCGGACGCTACATGCTGGCCTTAAAATTCCACATTGTTTCATGAAATCGCGAGAGGCAACTGAATAGTGACAGGACTTTAAGATAATGACCAAGTAATGAACCATTCGAACCATTAATAATAACGGATAACTCAGAAATGGTTATGCCATAAAAAAGGTTATTTGAAAGAAATTGTGTTTCAAAGAGATCTACATTTTTTGTGTACTATGTTTTCGTCTATCGCTTAACGTCTACCAATTATACAAGATTATACAAAATTCCTTCTGAATGAAGAGGACCTCATTGGTATTCCCAGAAAATTCAAGATATAAACTTTATTAGTTATGTAAATATCTTAAAAAATCAAAAATGTCAAAAAATGTTCCATGTAATGGGTAGTTTGGTTTGGTTACTTTTTTAGAAATTTTCATCTCCGTCGTATCATTGGAAGGTACTGAACTTAAAAACCAAGTTTTGTGTTTATTCGACTTTTTGTTTTAGTTATACTGTTCAAAACCACACACATGACCTTTTTCTAAAAATCTTTTTTGTGTTTGGGGTCAAAACATATATTTCCGATGGTTCCTTGACATCGATTTTTTTAATGGAATACAGTACTTCCTCTATTTACTAGATTTAGTAGAGAAAATAGTAAAAGTGATACAAGAAACATGATTTTTAAGGATAGGGATAGGATAGGGCTAGAAGCGGAGGGGGACTTGGCACCTCGACCTATGTAGATCGTTTGTACCTAGGTCCCTGACGGGGCGCCGCCGGGAGGGAAGGATGAGTTGAGAGGAGACAGGACGGCTGGGCCAGGAAATACGACAGACAGAGGGCAGAGTCTCTACCATTTACGGATTTGAACTCCCCGGGTGGTGGCTGGTGCAGCAGGCTCCCTTCCCCCCTGTGGGCTTACACATCCCTTGGGGGGAAGGAACCCGGAGTCCGCTCGCAGTCCAGGGGGACGAAGGTTTGCTCAGAGCATCCTTTTCCCGTGCCATGCACACGCGAGACCTCCCGCCGACAATTGCAACCTTGAAGGAAACCAATAAATGACAGGTGAAGTGAAACAAGAATGGAGATGAAATGGAGGGGCAGGAAGTTCGGAGGATGTAATGATCCTTCCCAGCTTTCGCCTGGCGATCAGGGGAAATCCCTGAAAAGCCCATGGGTCAGGAAGGTCGGCTACGGGAATAGAACCCACGACCTCCCAAATGCGGGCCACAGGTGTTAACACCTGAGTCATCCCGCTCTTCATCTTTAAACAGAAATTAAACATATTTGGAACGACTTACATCTTTAAAATACGTATAAAAAAGTTCTACAGTGTTCAAGTGGTATCACAATAATAATGGAAATCAAAATTTTGATTTGCCACAACTACAATTTGCAGGGTAACTGTAGCGAAGTAATTTTTAATGTATTGTATTGTAAGTATGGCGAAAAAGTTATTCAGATTGTATTTAGACCCCCTCCGCCCTCTTCTGAATGGTAGTTGATCTGATTTCCATCTTATCTTACATGGTGTAGGTGCTATTATGCATCCCGCATGTTCCTGTTACTCGGGAACAAATGCAGGGTCTGCTGTATTGGATAAGTATTTCTTTTCTGCACCTCTGAACTGTTGTAATTAATGTCCGTATACACGAGCCAGTGACTCAGTGAACCTTTGTCATATAAATAAATCCAAAGTGAGTATAATTTTAATTTATTCATAAAGTTGAAAACAAAGAAAATAAGTTAATGAAAATTTAAGGTCGTAATGAATTATTTCAGAAATTACGCATGTAAAAGGGTTTTGAATTGTTTTTCTTTCCTGTTTTTTCCTAAAAAATATGTAGTTACATTCATTGAAGATTATAACGACTCATTGCTTAAGATCTATGGTTCTTTGCTTTCCACAAAGAAGATATCAATGTGGTAGTTCTGCTAATTTTAACAGTAAACAGTCCTTTGTGTGATTTTTATGATATTCTTTGTACATCATGTAACATGTCTCTAATTTATCATTCATAAATGCATTTTATATTAATAGAATTAAAGGCACCCTATACCAAAATCCTTAATAATAAAGAAAGGGTACTCAAATTTTTTATTAACTTCATACTATGAGAACGAAATACACATATGTTTCTGAGTTAATCTCTTACTTAAAAATAATCAATAATAAAATTCCAAATAGTTTTTCAAATATCTTTATTTTCATCTAAAATTTCAGTTATGTATTCCCAAATATTTATCAAGTAACTACTCTGAAGAAATAGTTTGACCTGGCTTAAATTATAATATATTATTTTAGTGAAAATGTTAAACGATTCAGAATTTATAGTTATTGTGAATCATTTTATAGCCAAATATTAAAACGCAGACGCAAAATATTACCAATATTTCATTTAACATACTTCACGCTCATCAGAGAAAAAATCTGATGTGTTGCACTCACATGACTTCCTCTACTCTTGTACAAACTATTTTAACAAACGCTTATTCTCCATCTGGTTCATGTTAATCGAGATAAACATTTGCAGAAATTATCTTATTGCTAATTTTCTTGTGGGTGCAAGGAGAAATATGGTAGGCTTTAAGCGATAGTCAAATCTTTTAAGAGCCGGTTGTACTATTTGGAGCATTCCATTCTCTTTGCATGTCCAGGACATTAAAAAATAAATCTGATGTGTTACACTCACATGACTTTCTCTACTCTTGTACAAACTATTTTTACACACGCTTATTCTCCACATGCTTCATGTTAATCGGATATCGAGATGTTAATCGACATATCGAGATGTTATTCTTATAGCTAATTTTCTTGTAGATGCAAGGGGAATTGTTAGGCTTTAAGCGATAGTCAAATATTTTAAGAGGTGGTTGCTATGTGGAGTATTCCATTCTCTTTGCACTACCAGGACAAAAAAAATTCTGATGTGTTACACTCACATGACTTTCTCTACTCTTGTACAAACTATTTTTACAAAATCTTATTCTCCATCTATTTCATATTAATCGAGATAAACACTTGCAGACACGATCTTTTGACATGCAAAGAGAATTACGTTTTACACATATCGACCAGTTCTAAAAATATTTGACTATCGCTTAAGGCGTACTATGTTCTCCTTGTTTTGTAATTGTAAGGGAAATATAGAAATACAGTAACCTTTAAGCATAGACATATATCTTAACACCTGGTTGCTAGGTGCAGCACCATTCTCTTTGCCACAGATTAACTCTTTGCATATCCAAGACAAAAAAATGAATAACGAATTCCAATTTGAGAAAATAAGTATTGAAAAATTTAAGGGAATAGCAAGCAATATCTCGAAAATGATTCACCCAACAAAAAAAATGTATATGACATAAATTGTGTATTTTAACGCGATCTACATTTTTTGTGTAGTAACATTTTGTCTATCTCTTATGGTTTACCAGTTATGCAAAAGTCGTTCACAATGAAGAATACTTTTGGAGACATTCCCAGAAAATTCGAGATATACATTTTATTTTGTCATGAAAATATCTTAAACATATGATATTTTAATCAAAATCGTTAGAGCCATTTTTGAGAAAATTAAAATTTTCGAAAATGTTCCATGTAAAGGGTGATCTGGGGTGGCGGGATTTTCTTGAAAACCTTCGTGTCGCATCTCTGGAAGATACTGAATCTAAATACCAAGTTTGGTGTTTATCCGACTGTTCGTTTCTGAGTTATGCTGTTCACAGACACACACACACACACATACACGGACATGTTTCCAAAAATGCTATTTTTTGGATTCAGGGGGTCTCAAAACATGTATTTCCGGTGAAATCTCGGTATCGAATTTTTGGGTGGAATACAATACTTCCCCTACTTACTATACGTAGTAGAGAAAGTAAAAAAGGAAAACGAATAATGAATTGAATTGAAAATTCAAACAAATAACAAGGAATGTTTCGGAAATGGGGACCACTCCACAAAAAAAATGTATATGACATAAATCGTGTCTTATAACGAGCTCTACATTTTCAGTGTAGAAACATTTTGTCTATCTCTTACGGTTTCCCAGTTATGCAAAAACCATTCAGTAAGAAGAGGACTTTTAGGAACTTTCCAGAAAATTCAAGATATACATTCTATTTCTCATGAAAATATTTTAAATATATTATATTTAAACAAAATTGTTTCAGACATTTTTGAGAAAATCAAAATTTTCGAAAAATGTTCCGTGTAAAGTGTAGTCTGGGGTGGAGGATTTTCTTTAAAACTTTCGTGTCACATCTTTGAACGATACTGAACCTGAATACCAAGTTTGGTAATTATCCGAATTTTCGTTTTTGAGTTATGTTTTTTGGATTCAGGTGCCTCAAAATATATATTTGCGATAAAATTTCGGTATGGAATTTTGGGGTGAAATGCCATACTTCCCCTACTTACTATACGTAGTAGAAGGAAATGGTTCACTCTACAAAAACAAAAATGTGTCTGATATAAATTGTGTGTTTTAACAAGATCTACATCTTTGTGTAGTAAAATGTTGTCCATCTCTTACGGTTTATTAGTTTTGCAAAAGTCATTCAGAATGAAGAGGGATTTTGGAGGCATTGCCATAAAATTCAAAACATTCATTTCATTTGCCATGAAACATATGATATTTTAATCAAAATGGTTAGAGCCATTTTTGAGAAAATTATAATTTTCGAAAAATGTTCCATGTAAAGGGTAATCTGGGGTGGCGAATTTCCTTGAATAACTTCGTGTCGCATCCTTAGAAGATACTAAACTTAAATATCAAGTTTGGTTTTATCCACTTTTCGTTTTTGAGTTACGTTGCTCACAGACACATACGGACATGTTTTCAAAAATGCTTTATTTGGATTCAGGGCACCTCAAAGCATGTATTTCCTGTGTAAACTCGGTATCTAATTGTCGGTTGGAATGCAATGCTTCCCCTACTTATTATACTAGTAAGAAAGTAAAAAGCCTTCCAAACAGTTGACGGTAGGGTCTTAGAGATTTTCCGTTTTAATAGTTTAAAATTCTCTAATCAGTATGTCATGTCAGACGGTGAATGAAATGGGTGGAATGATACCAAATAAACTCAGGATCCATATAACTTTAAGTTACCCAATATACCCTTTTAGGATAAGGGAAAATTCTGGAGAAAACCTTATCTAGATAATTCACTCTAATCGAGATTCGATCTCGGGAACTCTTGGATGTGAGACAGACAAGCCACCTCCAAAGAGACTTAAACGTTCTAAGAAGTTATATTAGACTTAAGAGCATTTTCAGTAATCTAAATAAAAAAAGTCTGACGTTCCATATTCACATGACTTTCTGTATTTACTATTGTGTATTTTTACATCTACAATTTATTCTACAAGAACTTTTTTTCGTGTTTATCCAGATAAAAGTCTGCAAAAATGTTTCGTTACCCATTTCGTTGTAGGTAAAGGAGGGACCTAAGAATAAGATATTGCATTCGTCTCTAATTTTCCATATCAAGATTTTATCTTAAATACCCACGTTTTAAGAGCGAAATTTCCCATTCCAAATAACATTTACCATGGAAATATTCTTATGAATTTTCATTTTCGGAAAAACAATTTTAACCATTTTTATCAAAATGTTATTAACCTGAGATACTGTCGCGACAAACAAAAAGTGTATTTTCTACAAAAAGTAGATAAAACCGTCTTTATTTTTATTGAATGCTCTATAGGCGGAAAATATAAAATATAATTTCTGTAAACAGCTCATGGGCTTCTCAGAGCAGATGTAGAACAGGTTGCCCGCTTCTCCCTATTTTACTTTCTTCTGATATGCCTTCTTCTGTTGCCCTGATTAGCTGCTTCATATCCACATTATTTAGGAGTAAATCTCTTTTTCAGTCCTCCCCAAATTCTTCGAATCTATAGTGTCAAATGCCTTTTCCGGACCTAAAAGTGCTATATACGTTTCATTTATCATTCTTTAAGTAATATTCACCAATTGTCGTAGCACTACAATTGCATCTCAGGTGCATTTTCCATTCTTGAATCCCAACTGCTCAAATTTGTCTGTGTTCTGGGAACTGGAACTTTTAGCATTTTGAGATGAATATTTGCCTAAAAGTATCAGTCTAATAGTTCTGTGTTTCCTTGAGATTCTATTCTTCGGTATGTATAGCAACCTGTTATACATCAGATTCTCCCCTTTTTCAGTCACACTATGAAGCAATGTATTTGAACATTGAGACAGATTGAAGAAATCTAAATAAGTAGTTTAATACACTCTATCAGAATCGGTTAAGAAAAAACATCTTGTATCAATTTGGACGCATATTTAATACTTTTAAAGTTATTAATAATATTTTACATTACTAAGTTGAACAAAGCATCGTTAATTCCGTAATAGCAATGGTTGGCATGCTACATTGTTTTTCGAAGTAGGAAGGGTGTCATTTATTGCAGCACGTGCCGGTCAATTAGTCGTCACTTCAAGTCAGCCGCGCAATGTTAACAACGTCTTTCGCTTCAGTATTTTATTATTTTGATTCTAAATGCTGTCACCAGTATCGTTTGCGTAAAGGTATATAATTCGATGTTTATTACTGCTTAATATTAAAACAATATTATCCTTCGCCAGTGGCTGAAGATATTTATTGCTGTTGAAAAACGTATGTTATATTGTCAAGTAGCACCATAATCGTAACGTAATAATAATCTAATAATTTGTGGCGCGACAGCCCTAATAGACCTGCGCCGACCAACACTACTGCTGGTATCACGCCCACATGGTATTGTAGAGGTAGCGATCATTCAGACAATACAAAGAAAGATGATGCTTCCCTCAGACGGAATGTTGGTTTCGTGGCCTGCAGATCGCTCCTATTGTAGCTCCTCAAACGCATCACAATACTGAATGAGCACCGGTCACATGTCGTCTTCCGTGGTGTAGTGCTTACCATGTTAGGCTCTAGTTCCCGAGGTCGCGGGTTCAAACCCGGCGGACGGCGATGGATTTTTTCGGGTATAAAAATCCTTAGCATGACTTCCTTCTGAAGGAAAGTAAAGCCGGTGTTCCTGTGTTGTAATTTTATGGCACGTAAAAGAACCTCAAGCCTGATAAAGAGGCTTCTGAGCAAAATTACCGGTCTTTCACGCCCGATATAGTATGGGACGCTAAGGACCACAGCAGCTAAAGAGCGTACATAAATTTAAAAAAATAAATAAAATAAAATAAAAAAAC
Source organism: Deroplatys truncata (assembly GCA_030765065.1). Classification (NCBI taxonomy): domain Eukaryota; kingdom Metazoa; phylum Arthropoda; class Insecta; order Mantodea; family Mantidae; genus Deroplatys; species Deroplatys truncata. The sequence continues at coordinate 194,791,762 of CM060981.1, forward strand.
TCAAACCGGTCCCATACATTGCACCACGAGTGGACTCGAACCCATGTGCATTCCGTGGATGAGAATCGGAACATTGCGTTTTAACCCACGGCACAGGAGGGTGTTTGGCAACATTCCCAACAGACATAGTTCGGATTGACTCTTAGCGCACTTTTCGTTTGCAAGGCGGGATTCCACTCACAAATCAGTCGCATAAAGTATTTCCATAAAGCATGCAAAATTATTCACTTTGTACTATAATTTTCAATAGAAAGAAGAGTGCAGCAGAAAATTTTGTTTTAAGGAGCTTGCTATCTCCACCCTAGGCTGGAGTAGTATTCACTACCTAACATTTGGGGCTTTTATAATTGAGGCACAAATTAACCAGTGATTAATTTGAATGTATAATTATACGAACTTTCGTGCCGCAAAATGGTATTAGAGCTTTTTCCAGTTTATCACGGAGAATTATCCACTAAAAAGAGCTTACAGTAACTCACTACGCCCTGTAGTGTCTTCAACATTAGACAGCTGATGCTGCTAAGAACAATTTCTTGCGGACTCTAACACTACTCTCAGACGCTGAAATAAATTATCTATAATGTTTGTAGACTTTTGGCACATAAGGAGCCGAATACAAATAAGCTAGGTATTCTAATGGCTTAATTCTTGAGGATGCTGGGTGTGGTCGTTTTGGAAACCAGGTCTTGTGTGAAATGCATCCATGATTAGCCGCACACTAGACGGTAGATCTGTGGCATTTGTGGTGGCCATGACGGTATCGCTTTTCCGCAGGCTTTGGTTTGCTATTGCCGACAGCAGATACATTGGCAGTGTGTTCTACTTTGTTCTATTCTAGTAATGCACCGACTATCTATGTACATTCTTTTAAGCTGTTTTGAAACTAAGGAATATACCACAATCTTAACGTTGTAGACAATTCGATATAGAGTTTTTAGTTTGGGCAACAGAAATGGAAAGAACACAGATGCGCAAAAGTCATATGACTTTATTCGTTACTAATTTACGATTATCCCTTATGTACCAATTAGTGATATAACATATTGTTGTTCTATTCAGTTTATAACACACATTTTGCTAGAATTATTTAAATAATTCATTAAGAAACTTGGTTCGTATTGCCTAATGTTGTAGAAACGATATTCAGCGTCTTTTATGACACTTTGATGCTTTTTAATAACGACCTTATGCGAAAAAAATAATAATAGCACATTTTAAAATCTGTTAAATGGCGTAATGTACTTCATCTCGGAATAAACATACAATGAATGTTTCGTGAAACTCTTGTATTTTACTAAATAAGTTTCTCTACATCGCTTATGACGCTTGTATAAAACTCAGTGAGAATGAGGTTGTTTGGAAACGTAGGTACACTTTTTCTTTATGCAAAAGTCTCAAATAAGTAATATTAAGATGAAAATCGTTACTTTTGAGAAATTGAAACGATAGATTCTATTTTTCCATTTTATTTAAGGTGGGAAGAATTTGTTGAAAAATTACACCTTGTGTTCTTAAAAGGTATCTTATTGCAAGTATGTAATCTCTATCAAAATACTCGTTTTTTAGTTATGCTGTACACAACCGAGCGAGATGGCTCCGCGGTAACGTCTGAGGCTGGTATTTGGGAGGTCTTGGGTTCTATTCCCGTCGACCACCCATTCTGACCTTGGGGTTTCTGTGGTTTTCTTTGGTCGGTAGGCAACGCTGAGTAGTTTCTCATCCACCACGATTTCCTTTCCATCATTTCCCTTTCATTCCGTCTGTTTCTTATCCTTCAGGTATGATTCTAGGTTTTGTGGAGTATGGCGGTGGCAAAAATGGCGTGAATGCTTACTCAAGGAGGAGTACTCTCCCTGGTTACTAGAGGGCTGCTTGGTCAACACCGTCCTCTCTAGGCAGCTCCAGCAGTGGAACGGGTCTTCGAGGCAGGAATTGTTAGGGACTTCCTCGCGTCTCAGTGGTCTGTATACTTGCGGCCTGTAGCCTACTACGGGTTCTTTCACTTCATCACCTCCTCCTTGGGGGTATTAGCCGCAATGAATCTGTGTAGGTCTAAGAGTGCGAGGTGTCCCCCTACGTTGTATAACCTATACTGTTCACACATACATGTGCATTTCTGAAGATTTTGTGTGTGTTTCAAAAGAAATTGCAGTATAGAGCCTTTGAGTCGAGTGCAATACTTCCATTGTCATAAGTAATCAGTAAAAGTTTAAAAAGCTCTGTTCGTAATAAATAACTGAAGTTCCAACATTTCTCTTCCTAAAGATCTGATCTATCTAATAACAGTATGAAACAATATGCAAAGTACCAGTTGTATTTAATTTCTTTGAATAATTCAAAACGGAAATGGAAATAGAAAACTACTATACTGGTAAAAGCTAAAAATAAATAAATTATAAACAAAACCTCTCTGTTCGTCATTAGAAGGTTTGGTTCAGTACTCAACCAGAGCCTAAGTGTTTGTTTCTGCACCTTTTTCTTACATTAAAAACCTAAAGTTAAGGTCAAGCATGGGGGACATTGCTCTATTATTTAATTCACTCCATTCTTAGGATTTTGCGTACGTCTTACTGAGTATCAACAATCTATGGGTGTTGATTGGATGTCATTACTGTCTACGAAGCGGACGAACCGGGTACGAAGTCGGGTAATGGCGCAGCGTTTCTCTCATGCTAATAAGCGTAATAAGGGATGTACAACTTCTGTTCTTCTGAATGAAATTGAAACAAAACCTTCTGGATAGATAAGTATTGATTCCTGCACTTGAAAAGTGTTTTTAAAGTAAGTGCCGTTTTAATATTTTGCTACTGCAGGCGCAATTTTGAGTATGCGCGATCACTTCCTCCATTCATTAGGAAGCCAGACGCAGCTGTGAGCGATCGTCACTTTGTATTTTCCGATTGTTAGAGCGTTTCGAAATGTTCAAAACAATCGTACCACCCGCCGTCCCAAATCAGTGGTTCGTTTTTTGAATGTGAGTTACACCAGCAAACATTCATCTGTTACTGCCAGTTGTGTGAGGTTTATGGGGAAACGGCAATCAGCGACAATGCACAGCCAAACAAACTCAAGGTCTGATTGCTTCGTTTGATTGGGAACAATTCGACTACCCTCCCCAAAGTCCGGATTTGGTACCAAGCTATTTTCATCTGTTTCTTCATCTGAAGACATTTCTACGACGGTGATATTGTGAAAGAAGAAGTGCTGACTTTTAGTGTTCATCACCGACAGCATCATTCATTGGCGAAGTCATACAAAGACTGCTTTTCCGTTACGACAAGTGCCTGAATGACGACGGTGACTATGTGGAGAAGTAGTGTAAGGTAATGAATGATAATAAAGTATTTGGAAAATAATGTTCTGTTGTTTTTTAAAAAACTATCAGTACTTACTTTAAAAGCACGCCTCGTAAATGGGTGGGGGTGGGTTGAATATGCTAAGTAATCCATGTTCCGTCTGCCCATAATATTCAGGGGAAATCGATGCTAGGGTCTTGCGGTATCGTTAGTCCCTATATCACAAAGAAAAATTGGATAAGAATGCCTGTAGCAAATATGTTTTATTTTTTTCTGGTAGAGAAATTAACATTCGTATGTTGTTAATCCCTAGTGTGTGTATTAGATTAGTAAACATTTAAAAACTTGATGCATATTTCGTGCGTACTTTACACGTTCTGCAAGGACTTGTTAAAGATGTTAAACCTAATCACATGTGCATTTCTCGGAAGTTCAGGTGTCATCAAAGCTCTCTCTATCGCAAATGTGTAGTAGCTTGTAACAAATAATCGCAAACCCGTTAATGCATAGAAGGCGAAAGTGTGAGACAAACATTGATAGATATCCTCATTAAAATTGCAGCCTTGAAAAGCTGAAGAAAGCTAACTTATTCTCCCACAGAAAAAACTTGTGGATGTGAAGAAGACACATGAAAAGGCAATGTTTTTCATTAACTACTAAATACAGAGGTATCTCAGCTCCCAGATGCTTATTACGGTATTTTGGTGTAGCTCTAAGATATGAAGACAGCCACTTCACGTTTTTTCTCCTCCTCCTCAGTCTTTCAATTATTTGAACGCAATTTTAATCGCTATCGTTTAACTGAAGCATACGCATTTTTGACACCGAAACTGCTAAGGTCACAAATTTTTAAATGTCTATCTATGCGTATAATAATACTTTAGCCTAAAATGTTGTGATAATTGTCTATTTTGGTTGGATAGTTGATACAGGTATATACAGGATAGACCATTTAAGTTGAGATTGTACAATATCTTCAAAACTAAGCGTTGTAGAAAGAAATGTCGTGAATTAAAGTTGCTTGATATTATGGGAGAAAGTAAATGCCATTAGTCGTGTTTTATTTGGAGGACGTTGTGATGGTCATGTTAGGGTCAATTAATTTTTTAAAATGGGAACCAACGTTTTTTATGTTCTTTTCTCACTCCTCATAAAAAACTAAACCGTATTTATACAAAGCACTTTGCAATTGTTCTTACACCAGCGTAAATAACAGCGAAAATTCTGAATGGTTGTGTACGAAGAGCGCAATGAATGTTTGGACCATCCATGGATGGTCATTTGAGAGTCAAGTTACGTTTCGTAATTGGGAACCAATATATTTTGTTTTGTTTCCTTATTCCTCATCACAAAATAAATAGCTTTTTATAAATCATTTCTAATGAGAAAACAACATACAAAATGTAGGTTCCCATTTAAAAAAAATTAAATTGACCCAAAAATGACCATCATAACGTCCTCCAAACAAAACACGACTAATGGCATTTACTTCCCCCATAATATCGAGTAAGACATTTCTTTCTACAACGCTTAGTTTTGGATTTCTTGTACAGTCTCAACTTAAATGGTCCAACCTGGCTAATGAAGCCAGAAAATATATTTTTAAACAAAGCTTAGGTCCCAGTTAGAAAATAGCCTGTATAGTACTTTAATTACATTGCACAAAGGGGGGGGGGTTAAATGAGGAGCGAAAACAAAAATAAAAATACATTATTTATCATTACATTTTTTGAAAAGTGCACATAACAAAATTATGTAAAAATAACGTTTCTAAGTAGTATTGCCTTTGTATAAAATTTCAATGGGATAAATAATTAAAAAGTTATACAATTTTTGGTTCATTATTCGTGTACGTAACCCAGCTACCATAATAAACATTGTAATAACTAGTATAGGTCATATTCATTGCAAGCATAAAGAAAAGTTTGTGTACTGTTAAAATGTTTGTTTTAATTTTTATGAAGCACAAGGATCAGTTTTATCATCAGTTTTCAAATAATAATGCAGTTTAAACAAAGAGGAGAGAGATTAAAAGGGAATGAGAAGGGAGTGAAAAGAAGGGATAGCTAAAATTCGGAAAACCAAGCTGATATAAAAGGAAAGTTATATGCATCATTTGACAATGATTCCTCGTTTAGTAATTAATAGCATAGCAGGTCATCCAGTTGTCAGAACATGTCTTCTTGTTAGGTTTTTTCTTTTTTCATCGAGGTCCCCATAAGTTTAAACAATAAAATCGATGAGATTGATAGCATGAATACAACTGATGAAATTTTCACGCATGCAGTGTAAATGTAATGTCCTATGCCAAGAGAAGCATGCAATGAGCATTAAACCACCAAAACAGAAGGAGAGACTGTAGTAGACGGAAAGACAGAAAGGAGTGACAAATAAATGTAGTTGAAATTTGTTGTAAGCAAATATTTGTTTTAATATTTACTCCAGTTCTCTTCGTTTGAAGCAGAGCACAGCTTAAAATGATATTTATCTCTTACGTGATAAATTGGAAAATGTTATATGGTTGAAAATATAGAGTACTAGTTATATAAAATAATAGATTATTCTGTTTAAAATAACAGAAATGGAGCCACTTCCGATACGATCATTAGCTGTACTTAAAGTGATGTCATATTTTAATTGCTATTATTCGCTTAATCCCATGTGCCCATTTTCAACTAAATAAAGTTGAAAGGCTTTCGGGTGGTGAGAGACTCTTACTCCCAAACTAGCTTTTCATCAACTTGCGCTTAATTATAATGCTGTATTTTAAGTTAAAATATACACCGATTACATATTAAAACACATCACTGCGGTTAACTGTGTGATGAATAAGCCATTGAGTGACTCCACTTAAATTTACCATATGCTTTTTTTCAACTGAGGTAAAACAAATTTATGATTTAAAACATGAAAATTAATATTAGTTAAGTGATAATGCACTGCATGTTATTGTTTATCAAGCGTTATAGTTAGTAAAACTTAAGAAATAGAAGTGACCAACAGCCTAAAAGTGTTTATGGTGGAGATATGGCACACTGCTGCACACTAATCTGGAAATTCTCGTATGTAAATTACTCTTATTTGTTACAGAATTTAAGTTACGACCAAAGACATTTCGTTAGAGATCACGTCTTCTCCTATTTCGAAATATCATTCACAAATAATGGCAGTTAACTTGCTTCTTTTTGAAATGATTTACAGTAATAAAATAATTTTGTTTTAAGTGGATTTGTCAACATGAAATTCACACTATCTACTGATGAAAAAAGTACATTGAAGATCGTTGTAGCTGAAAATCTCATTTAAGATTCATAGCGTTTTGGTGCTAATCCACACGGAAGAGGAATAAGTATAAGTAAAAGAGGAAGAAAAGGAGAAGAAAAGAAAAACCTAAAAAGGGCTTTCTAAGAAACTTGCGCCTCAGCGTAAAAATAAACAAATAAATATAGTTTCATTAATTTCGATTAGGTTTTGCAACCAGGAGATTCCTTCATAACGGCATTTTCCATTAATTGAGAGAAATTACTTTCATTTTCATTGACCTTTTTCAAGCTAGGAAGCTACTTGAAATAAAATTAACATATTGAAATACCGAAAAACTAAGAGAAAATTATTGGAAAGAAATGCATCGCATATTGTCATACATTTTTTTTATATACAAGAAGTTATAAATACCTATTTTGAAGGTGATGCTAGATGTATGAAACAATTGTTTTAATATCTATGTTAGGGGTCACCACAACTCTTTGCTCCATGTGCTCAATTCAGGTACTCCTTTGCTCAGTCATGTTCAAGAAATAACGTATGGATAGTGGAAGGGCGGAACAGCAGTGACGTTGTGCTGGGCATATAATGAATCGGTATGGTAATACCTAAAACATAGTTTTTATTTCAACGGAAAGAATGCAAAAGATTACTTTTCCGGTTTGGCAACGGAATCATAATACTTGCAACATTGCGCTTTTTATTCCTATTAAACACACCTTAAAGAAGGAACTGTATTTTAAAGTAGGTCGTTGTTGACATGAAGACATTTTTTGTGAAATTATTAAAGAAATGGAAGAGTAATGGTTAGCTGAGTTCACATTCTTATGCAAAACACTTCTAAATAAAATCTGGAATATTTATGATAAATGTTATTGCCTTGCTCAAAACAGGACTACGGTGCTGGTGCTTACAAGGTTTAATTTTTAATCAAACTATGAAATAGCGAATCTTCATAAGCAAAGAAAAATATACATTCAGCATTAAAATGGTTCATTTCGGTTTTAGTTTTATGAAATCAAGGAGCAAAGATAGGCAAGAATTCACATAACATTCTTACCTACGTTGAAAGAATATTAAATACTCGTAATATAGGTTAAATTTTTCCATATCTAAAATAGACAAGTGCTTATCTGTCTGAACTTATAAGAATAGTTTTGCAGTTTAGACAAATTCACAGAATTTTACACTACAGAGCATACAGAGGAATTCATTTTGAGTTAAACGTAAACATGTTTTGGGTTAACTTCTAGTGGTCGGCTTCCTAATGTAAATTCAACACTGAAACGAAAGCATAGTATATTTTGTTAAAAAGACTACTAAATTTCAAAAGCTGAAGATATTTCAAAACACCTTATATGTGTGTCGAATACACTACATAATGCTTGTCATAGAGCTGCAAACGGTGTAGTAAAATAAGGTTTACATTCTTCCCGCAACGAAACCAGTGCAATTTTGAACTATTAATCCTTAGGCCTCATTAACATTGAAGACGTAAGGTTAACGTAACGCAGACGCAACTGTAGGCTCAACGCAAAAACTTGGGACTTCTAATTCTATGAATTGCACGCAAAAATCATCAGAGAGCCCAGATTTCAAATTGTATAACATAACCAATTTGTAAATTCATCCAGTCTTTTTAAAGAAATGGGACATAAAAGGTGGTAATAGAGGAATGTTTTTCGTCAACATTTGAAATTAGCATGGTACGGCCAACTGGAAGAGCACCATTATTGTACAGTAGAAGGCGTAAAATCTCGCATCCCGACATTGTGTGCTGTTTAGAAACTGGTAATGCACGGAGACAGAAATCTAGAATCTTCTTCTATGCACGCAACTCAAGCATAAACTAGGAGTTTGTTATCTCATGTGTTACGTGGTGCGTTACGTGACTTTATGTGAATACTTCCATTAAATAACATGGGTGCATAGTCGCCTTTATGTTGCGTCTGCTGCTCTTTTCATTGTAAATAGGACTTTACATTTTTAGCGGCACAAAACTGCGGGATCGCTGTTTTCTTTTGTTGTCATGTGCCTTGTGAATCATTTATACTTATGATTTTGGCCTATGTTTTGCCTTTTATTTTGGACATATGCTGACTGTGTTGTGTGGTTTTAAGAGGCAGTTTAACTTTGCATCAATAAACAATCTAATTGTTGGCATGTTTTATATTAATTTTATGTGAATCCATGTCATAACATTTCCACCCTGCACTCACAGAGGGTTAACAGGAGTGATGTTAACGTTCAGCAGAGCTAGCATACTTGTCGGAAATTGTAAAGATTTTCCACATAGAGCGCACAAGGTAGAGTAGTAGAGTTATGAAGCTTCATGCGGTTGATAATTGCGAAGTATGTAGCAACTAAAGGTTACAGACGTGTAAATAAAAAAATATAGAACATAAACCTTTTAAAGCTTAGAAAAACTTCAAGAGAGGATATAAAACTTCTTTGGAATGTAAATTTTAAAATGGTTCGTATATGTTAGTTAGCTATATCTGTTTTTGCTAAGTACTGAATTGTTTGCGACTTACATATTGTTAAAAATAGGTTTGCTTTTTATTTCTCTGTTATGGCCCTCTTTCTTGTTCTGTGCTACAACTCTACCCTTTTCTTAATCTGGTGAACGTTTATTTCAAGATATTTAGATAGTTAAATATTCAAATAGTGTAAAATGGCACATGAAAATGACTCCATTTAAAATACTACACTGTTAATTTTTAAATAGCTACCAAACTTTAAAACAGAATACCTACATATCTGAACACCAGTAGCTAATTTAGCTCATGAATTGTTTTAGTGAAGAAAATGCTGAAGCGGGGTAATTCATATAAAGCAGCCTTCTACAGTGGCTACCTTTTATTATTTTATTATCGATAAAAGAAATAGCACGACAAGAATGTAATTGAGTTAACAGCTGAAGGAAAGTAATTGGTACAACCTTGAGTTTAATATATATATGGCATGTCATTATCCTTGAAACTGATTTATTTCCCGTACTACATGAAAATCCATCGAGATTACACAAAAATGTTACGTTTAAAATAGTTATGCATAATATGATTACGAATTTGCAAATTTACTGTATCTCAAAGCGCTTGTACATATAACTAGAAACTACCAAGGCATAAAATGGTGATGTAAAGCTGCATTTTCCACAAAACATTCACTATTGTTGATCTTTTATATTATGTTCAAAGGATTGTGCCGTACGTACTTATCGCTCTGCAATTTTCAGGGAACCAACATCTCGCCTTTAGAGGGAGGGGCTGCTTTGCTTTAATGTCCATATGCCTGAAACGCGTTATCGATCATGTTGGACGAATTTTACTTTGACTATCTATACCACTTACTAAAATACATTAATCCTAAGATTGATACTCCATCATTGTGTTCCTCCAGTCCTAAAACTTCATCTGCTACTTTAAAAAGCATCCTGGCAAATCCTTACCGTACGAACCATGTTCAACAGCAGGGACAAGACTACTATAAAAGGTGTAGAAAAATTATACAAAAAATAAAGCTTCTGAAACAATGAATAAGATTATTCCTCACAGTGGTCCTGTTATAAATGATAATACTATATTAATTATATATAATTCAATACATTGATTATTGAATTAGCGCTATTTATTTGAATTGATTAAACCACGGAAACGCACAACTCGTTTTGGGATAGAGTAAAACTCACGTTTTGAGTATTATATATCTATCTTGAAAAACGAATTAAAAGGAAGACAGATTTACGAAAGCGAGTGAGCTCAGCGGGATAACGTTTATGATTCGCAATCGGGAGGTTCTCAGTTCAAATCCCATGCACCGATCAATCTGTGTAAGCTTTTCGTGATTTCCATCAGTCATCAGGTATATACTAAATTGTTTATTCAATGTCCAGACCCAAAGTTACACTAATAAATAAAATAAATAGGAATAAAATATATGGTGCAAGGAAGCACTATCCGGTTTCATACTGACCACAGAACAGCAATTACAGGATCATAAATGCGTGTGATACTATTTCATTAGAAAATCATAGAAAATATTAGCAACAGTTATTGATCTATAAAATACTCATAGTTGGTAGTATTATACGGGATAGCCGATTTAAAAATAATTTAAGCTTTTGAAAATCAAACCTTAGATCATGTTCCTTATTTTATTGCAATAATTCTAAACCATTAATTTATCCAAACTCGTCGCTTATAAAGTTGGTCTCTCAGTACAATGCTCTGACTATCATAATCTTAGGAAACTACTTCAGGATGCATTTTGTAATCTATCGTTAGGTATGCATTATTTGGATAGTAATTAATCATGTGTTATAATTTTATTTGTTTAAGAATGTGAAACGTATATCAACTATATATTCCGTTTGTTTATTATTGTATATTCTGAACATTTTAATTTTAAATTTTATGCTTTAATTTTGATGCTGCAACTAATTATGAAAAGCTACCCATGGCAGCGTGTACAGATAATTTATTGCATACGCTGCGATAGGCAATTCGTATTTTATAAATTTCATTATTCAATCCACGATGATTTTTAAAAGTGAGTTAAGTAAGTTCACGGATTCTCCGTTTGTTTAACTTTAAGGTCTGAAACCAGAAACCTACAAGATGCACTGAATCGATTTTTGGAAAGTTAACAATTTAACGTATTTCACCTTGCCTCCTGCCGAGTTAATTCCTCTTGACTTTCAATAAGACCGTTTTTATCCACAACCAAATATTGACCAGATATGAGATGATAGCTACTAGGTTTAAGTAACCCTTAGACAATGATAGCATAATTATTTGAGAGCCAATTTAAATTGCCCTAATTATTTCAAAATTTGCCGCTCTAAACTTGCCACCGTAGGCAGGTGTTTACTGTGTGCTTAAACTTGCCACTGGCTTTGGTTAGTTTTTATTAATTATCAAGGGACTGAACAGGCAAATTCAAATTTTGAGCAATTATGCCCTGCTTGCGTGAGACTTTGGCATAGTTCCAATTACTGTAATACAGTTCCTTGGACATTTGCCTTGAAAAAAGTTGCACCAGATGTTCCTGCCCAACTGACCAAGAACAACTGCGGAAGAACACAGGAATCCTGATGGTTCCTAATGTTAATTTACATTGCTGCGCCGTGATCCGTAATGTAATGACGTGAATGTAATGTTAACTTTATCACGCTTGCTCCACTTAGGTTCCTTCCCTCCAATCAACAAACCGAGGATGCGCATTGGCATTGATGTGATGTTAATTGGTCTGGGTAACCTTTAACAGAGCTAGACGTCCTCGGAAATTAATTCTGGCATCTACATGCATATGAATAATGTGAAAACCAGCTTTGAAATATCAATCTGCGAAGAGCAGCGTAGTTCCTTAGAGGACAGGGATTAGCATCAGCGCAGACCATATTGGGTAACATCATGGCTAAACAGGAACAATTACCAAGGGGTTGCAGGAGTCATGGGTCTCATTTCGAGGTTATGGAGCTACTAAAAATTACCGGCATAATTTATTAACTGCCAACAGTACAAAACGTACATACATCGCAAACGCACATTAGTTGAGTTCATTAAGGTACTTAAGTAAAGTGTCCATCATTCTTCATTATTATCATCCTCATCTCAAAGGATTATACCCCCTTAATTACAAAACTTTTTATTTCTCATTTATACCTATAGTCCATGTTCTTACTATTGAACATTGTGTACTTTTTTATACGAAAAAACTGAAAAGTTTCTTGCGAAATTCAAGCTAGCACCACAGTTATTTTTGGGCAGTGTGAGGGAGAGCAGCTTCTGATTGTATAAGATGTTTGTAGATTGAAGGACTAGTATCTGTTAGTGCAGTGATTCACGAGCTAAAGTAAAATCACTTAATCATAAGCAGTGCTCGGATTCTGATATCATGTTATCTATTAATTGTTGCATCATAGGCAAAAGACGTGTACATAAATCGTAATTGTGGGTCCCAAATTATGAAAATGCATATTTACGTATCAGGTCATCCTTTGGTCATGTAATGCCATTTTCTATTTTAACGCATTTGTTTTTCGATTATACGTTATTATTTAGTCGTTTTCTTGTCATTTACATCTTTATTTACTCATTTTGTTTCATTTACATGATTATATAACGATTTTTATATTGTTGACATTCTACATAACGACAACTTTTAAACATCAGAAATATCATTATTCAACCGAGAAATAAGACTAACTTTGTACATGTTTGGCTTGCATTCTTGAGAAAAAAAAATCATCTCTACTTAATGTTAGTCCAGAAAGGGTTACTTGCTGGTTGTCAGGGGAGCAGGTATAATTACAGTTATGAATTCAGGTCCCAAGCTAGGGATAAGTCTAGTCAGGTTTTCCTTTTTCGCATGCGTCCTAGGATGTGAAATCCTCTTCTTTCTCGCTGAATTGTCTATAATCTGAGAACTTGAAAGAGCTATTGTTAAGTTTTGCAAGAGCTGCTTCTAAAGCAATTTTCTTTTCAGTTTCTTCAAACAAGAACATTGAACAAAAAATATTTTTAATTAATTGTCTAAATTATATCGTCATCATTCTTACGCCTATTTTACTTCTTGTTTAGCAGTTATGTTTATTCATTCATTCATTATCTGTTTACCCTCCTCTTATGTATGACTTACACCCCCCAGGACTTACAGGCGGGTGCCTGTGGTCAGAGGCCCGTCGAGGAGCAGACACTCATGGATCAGACAGAACATCCAGGATGGGTGATCAGCCTGATGCCTGGTATGGGATGAAGGAAGTGGATGAAACGAAATGTTGGTGAAATGGATGAAAGGAAAGGTGATGATGGAGCAGTTGGTGGAATGAATGGCGGGGGAAACCGGAGAACCCGGAGAAAACCCACCCAGACGCCGCTTCGACCACCACAAATCCCACATGCATGTCCCTGGGATTGAACCCGGGCCGCCTCGGTGGGAGGCGAGCGGTCTAACCACTCGGCCACGGCGCCGCCCTAGTTATGTTTATGTATACATTAATTCATAACTTTCTGTGTACTAATTGAAACAAATCAAATAAATCACGTTTTAGGTGGTTTTAGTAAGAAAGCCTAGTATCGCTTTATGTTATTTTTCAAATAGTTTAAGTCATTAAAATTTGTTCCCTGGTTATAAGGATTGGATGGATTGACTACGGAGCGGACTGGCACCGATCCAGAGTGGATATTGCACCGACGCCCCACGACGAGGCGTCCCCGGGAGGAAGGATGGGGCGAGAGGAGACATCGGGCGACCGGAACCAGGAGCGACGGCACAGTAATGGCAGGGTCCCTAAGTTTCCAGATACACATCCCGGTAGACGACAGGAAGACAGGGGTCCCATCCCACACGGAGGGGGTCCAATGCCCCTCAAGGGGGTTTGGATACCCCGAAAGCCAGCCGAAAACCGACGGAAGGAGAGAGTCGCAAAGGACATCCTTTTCCCCTGCACGCTGCACCGAAACAGCATCGCCGACACTTCTGACCCTGGAAGAGACCAACGGGATGAAAGATGAACGAAATGAAGAATGGGACGAAATGGAGGGACAGGAAATTCAGGGAATGCAAGAAACCACTCCAGCTGTCGCCTGACGACCCGGGAAAACTCCCGAAAAAACCCATGGGTCGGAGTAGGCGGTCACCGGGAATCGGTCGTGGGACCTCCCGAATGCGGGCCACAAGTAACTGTTTGAGCTATCCTGCTCGGTGGTTATAAGGATATGTCTGCACGTATCGGTGTACAGTTAGATAATATAATACTTATAAGGAACAATTACAAGGCCATGTGGGCACTGGTGGTAATAATTGAGCTGATATTGAGGCTAAGACAGCATCATCCAACAACCTGGAAAACACAGAATCCAAGAAATATGTTATCTAATTTTTAAGGAAATATTATCTTTAGCAGAAATGTGTTCTACTGTTTTCTATTAAAGGATTAAGTTGAACTATTACAAGGTTCAGTAAGCTCCACTTAGGGAATGTGTAAATTAACAGTGATGTTTTAAAACACTTATATTTGTTATTGATAAAATTATAAAAATCAAAATTCTATTAGTCTGCATTCCATTGTCCAACAATATTAATGGTTTTCATATTTTCGTTCTTTTCTTTTAGCATTTCAGTATTTGTCAAGGAATTGTATAGTGAAACTGCATATGTATCCTTTAATTTAGAACTCCATAAGGTATTATTGTTCAACCATAAGCTCAACACTGTGAAAATGGGAGAGTAATAACGAAGAGTTATATGAAGAGCATGAATTTGTGTTATGAAGGTCAGTCTTTGCAAATATAAAATTAAGTTTAACAAAAGAAAATCTAGTTGTTTCATCCTTTCAGAAAATGTATTATTTGTCTTCAATTTTCATTTGGGGTGAGCAACTAGGTCCTACATCGCTTAGTAGTGATGTAAGCTTATCTTCAAAGGCGCCTATTTGAGTTCTTTTTTCAAATTTTTTTTTGTTATCACGCTTTAGACCATTGCGGAAACTTGGGAGTGTGGACAGTTGAGCGTGTTGAAATCTGAATAGAAGCCATCCCTTTCCTATTTACCACGTTTTCGGTAGGCGCTTTTTTGTTTTAAATTCATTGTCATTAAAAAAAACAGCTTCTCTATACTTACCATTGCATTCCAACCAAATATTTGATTGCAAGGTTCTACTATAAATACGTCATAAAAAGTTCGTATGTGTGTTAACAGTATAACTAAAAAACGAAATGTCGGGTAAAAACTAAAACTGTATCTTAAGTTATCTTCACAGGAATATATTAAAGAAAATTTCCCCTCCCCAAACTACCCTTTAAATGTAAAGGTCCTCGTTATTTATATTTTCCTCAAAATTGTTCTATGGAATTTGATTAAAATATTGTTTAAGACAAATAAAATGTATATTTTACATTTTTTGCAAGTATCTATAAAGAACTCTTCATTCGGAATGGATTTTGTATAACGTATAACTGAGAAACCGTTATAAACTACTACATAAAAATGTAAACTGCGTTAAACAACTTATGTCAAATAAATTGTAGTTGTAGGATTGTTATTGGTTTGAATTCTATTACTTTATACTTTTTTCATTGCTAAGTCGCTATTCGTATTTTTGTTTCTCCCGTGGTCATTACAAAAAGATAAATTCTAAAGCCATCGCACGATAAAGATTTGGCTGGATTTGATTTGGTCACTGAATCCCTCTTGTGCCTACAACGAAATGTGTAATGAAACTATTTCTGTAAATCTCTTTCTCGATACAATTCAATTCAGCGCAATTTTATTGCTGTTATTAAGTCAAATTATGTATATTGTGCACTGCTATAGGATACGTCATTACGTATAATATTTCACATTCCAATACTAATAATACTACATGTATAGATAGTGTATTGAATTTAATAGATAATAAAACTTGTGGATAAATAAAGATAAGAAAGAAAAGATGTCATACAGGATAGGCATGTTAATATATAGGTTCTATAGCTTTCACATAGGGTATTTATTAAATTAAGTGTTCGTCTACTATTAAAGCAGTATTCCAGCAAAGAAACCTTTACCATGAATTTAAATGCACCATAATTTTGTATATTTTAATAGAATTAATAATTTATTTATATATATTTATGCTGGAACATAAGACGCCATTTTGCATTGTGCAGTTTTATTGGAGGTGCGTAAATATACTGATTATATCGGGTGAAATATACATGAATTTTTTCATTGTTTTGGAAGTTATATATAGCGTCTTTCAAATAAAACTGTTATCCCTTTAACATAGAACAACTTCCGTGTTTATAAAGCTATAGCAGTCATTTTTTACTTTCTTATAATTGTTATTGAAAAATAATAATGGAAAGTTTCACAATTCCACAACGTATAGAAATCGTGAAAAATGATTATCAAAACGGGTCATTCGTTCGCCAAACATTCGTGCATTACGTCCAGTGTTTGGTGTCCATAATCATCCCTCTGAAAAAACAATTCGACGTGCGGTAGAAAACAAAAATTGGAGACAATTGGTCCTGAGTTCAATAAAACGGCTGTACAACGACGTAAACGCTCCAATGAAAACATAGCCGCCGCTTGTGTACGCAAGAATCCACGAAAATCAATTTTCAAGTGAACACAAGGTTGGGAATTTCATTAACCACAACTTGGCGGATTTTGCACATGGACCTGCTGTTTCACCCTTCAAAATCGTGTTAACTTAGGAAGCCAAATGACCATAGATTGTCCCATGTATTCTCTGACTGGGTTATGGAGCAATTGACTCTGATTTCAGCCGAAAAATCATCTTTATTGACGGGGCCCATTTTTGGATGAATGGTTTCGTGAGCAAACAAATTTGCTGCTATTACAGCAATTAAAATCCATGGAATTAAAAAACGAGCACTCCATCCCTAAGAGGCTCTACTGTCTGGTATGGACTTTGGTGTAACGAAATCATTGGCCCCTATTTTTTTTTCGAGATGAACAGGAGAGGGCTTGGATACCAACGGTGAAAGATAACGGGCTACGATAAAACCTTATTTATGACCTGAATTGTAAGGTATGGATCTAAAGATGGCACAACGTGTCATACTACTCACGAAGCAATCTACCTTTCGAGTGACAAGTTCAGAGACCTCATTATTTCGCGTGGTGGTGTTGTTAACTGGCCTCCGAGATCATGTGATTATTTCCTATAGGTTATATTAAATAACGGATGTATGTTAGCATGCCATAAACAGTTAATGACCTAAGGTACAACATCACAGCGTTATTCGTGAATATGTGCCTGGTTTATGATTGTCACTCATTGAAAATGGGAAGACCCGGATACATTCACGTCAATGAAGCCGCGGAGGCCATTTAACAGATTTTCTCTACCACATACAATCTCATTAAGTGTACTTAAAATAGTATTAATTAAATAAATAAATATCTCTGTTTATACATTTTACTTTATTTCAGTGGTATGACACTCTTATTGAAGGAGCCCTGCACATTTACAAATTTCTAATAAATAAGCGTATGGCAATGTAAACATGCGTAGTTTTTGAATAGTGAGATACACTACGTGATCAAAAGTATCCGGACACCTGGCTGAAAATTACGTACAAGTTCGTAGCGCCCTTCATCGGTAATGCTGGAAGTCAATATGGTGTTGGCCCACCCTTAGCCTTGATGACAGCGTTCACTCTCGCCGGCATACTTTCAATCAGGTGCTGGAAGGTTTCTTGGGGAATAGCAGCCCATTCTTCACGGAGTGCGGAACTGAGGAGAGGTATCGATGTAGGTCGTTGAGGTCTGGCACGAAATCGGCGTTCCAAAACATCCTAAAGGTGTTCTATAGGATTTAAGTCAGGACTCTGTGCAGGTCAGTCCATTACAGGGATGTTATTGTCGTGTAACCACTTCGCCACAGCCCGTGCAGTATGAACAGGTGCTCAATCGTGTTTAAAGATGCATTTGCCATCCCCGAATTCCTCTTCAACAGTGGGAAACAAGAAGGTGCTTAAAATATCAATGTAGATCTTCGCTGTGATCGTGCCACGCAGCCCCCTCCAGGAAAAACACGATCACACCATAACACCACCACCTCCGAATTTCACTGTTGGCACTACACACAGATGACGTTCATCGGGCATTCGCCATACCCACACCCTGCCATCGGATCGCCACATTGTGTACCGTGATTCGTCACTCCACACAACGCTTTGCCACTGTTCAATCGTGTAATGTTGACGCTCCTTACACCAAGCGAGGCATCGTTTGGCGTATTCCTACGTGATGTGTGGCTTATGAGCAGCCGCTCGACCATGAAATCCAAGGTTTCTCACCTCACGCTTAAGTGTCATAGTAGTTGGAGTGGATCCTGATGCAGTTTGGAATTCTTGTGTGATAGTCTTGATAGATGTCTGCCTGTTACTCTTTACGATCCTCTTCAAATGTCGGTGGTCTGTCAGTCAACAGACGAGGTCGGCCTGTACGTTGTCCCTTCACGTTTACACTTCACTATCACATCAGAAACAGTGGACCTAGGGATGTTTAGGAGTGTGGAAATCTCGCGTACAGACTTCTGACACTAGTGACACCCAATCACCTGACCACGTTTGAAGCCCGTGAGTTTCACGGAGCGTCCCATTCTGCTGTTTCACGATGTCTAATGACTACTGAGGTCGCGGATGAGTACCAGGCAGTAGGTGTCAGCACAATGCACATAAGATGAAAAATGTATGGTTGTGGGGGTGTCCGGATACTTTTGATCACATAGAGTATATTACCTTTTCACAAAATGTAATGCGAATTGACTTGCTCTTATTTAAGAAATACTTCCCTAGCTTCAGATGAAGTACCCCAAAATATTATTCCATATTTTATTACAGAATGTATATGAGCATAGTAAGCTATTAAGACTATTTGAGGACTAAGATTTTGCCTTAAAATTCTTAAGGTATACATGTTCTTGCTTAATTTTCTTGAGAGATATTTAATGTGCTTTTTCCATTTTAGATTGCTCTGTATGCATAAGCCTAAAAACTTTCCTTTTTATTTGTATGCAATTATTTCATTATCTTATTCGAGGATGTACCTTTATTTTATGCCTTCTGAAATATAAAATTTAATATACACTGTTTTATTGTGTTTAATACCAAATTATTACTTTTTATCCATTACATCAGATCTTCACTAGCATGATATAATGATTTGTCTAACATTGTGCTCTTGTTTTCTTTTATTAGAAAAGTACTATCATCTGCAAAAATACAATATTATGATCTTGCATGTTTTAGTTATGTCATTTATATACAAGATAAACAGAAATGGGCCTAAAATAGACCATTGTTGTACTCCATATTTTATATCAAATAGGTCTGAACGAATTGTCGGATAGGTAATAGTGTTAGGATTTATAATATTATGTTTGTTTAACTTTGGCAGCAAAAGTTGATGATCTACTGCAAAGGTGGCAAAAACGCCTGCCTTCCGTGAGTCACCAAATATGCAACACGCACTGCATCACTCAGCAGCATATGAAAAGCAAATGGAATGTGGCAGAGAGGGAACGGAGCCTGCGAGTCAAAATGACACGCGAGTCCCGTTTTCGCCACGTCTGGTTTGCTGTATCAAATGCTCTACTTAAATCTAAGAATTGCCAATGGTTTTATCTTCTTTATATAGGGAAGATACAAGACTCTTTCAGAATGAGTGTATTGTAGTCCCGTTGATTTCTTATGTCTAAAGTCATACTGAGGTTAGTAATGTCTTTTCTGTCAATAAACAAAGAACTCTTCTTTGCATTATTATTTTCAGTACCGTTGAGAATACGATAGAATGTAACTTGGATACATCAGTTGTTCCCCTTTTTTGTGACGAGTATAACTTTAGAAGTTTTCTGCATTTCTGGTAAGGTTCTACTAGTAATGGATGCATTACTCGGATGAACTAGTCTAATTATGCACTTTATATACTATATCTGGTTGGTCATCAATACCTGTAGAATACATATTAATCATTCCATTTATTGCACTAGTTATATTCTCAAGAGCAATTTCATGTAAGTACATTGAGTTTACATTACTGGGAGTATAAGGATTGAGGCGGTGTCATGCCCATTATTTTGTTGACTCAGTTCTTCAATTATTGTTGTAAAATGAGTATTAAGGCTGGAAGCCATTTGAATTGCATCAATAATATTTTTATTGCTATGGCCTAGCCCAGTGAATGACGCGTTTTATTAGTGATTTGTATACAATTTACCATATAGTTTTATTCCTGTTGTTAAAATGCTTTATATGACTGTTATTATGCTGTTTGATTTGTCTTATTATATTATTAAGTATATGCTTTTAGTTTTTTATTAAATCAATTATAAAATTCTACCTTTGTCCCACAGTTCTTACATATTCATGTAATAACTTTTTGTGCCATACACGATTTTATTATACCTTGTGTTGACTGGACTTGTTTATTATTTAATTGCTTGAGTGTTGTTAGCGGGGAAGCAATATTGAAACTTAAAATAAAACTACTTAGAAACAATCTATATTTATCATTTATATCAGTGTGTTTGACATATCAATGAAGCTTTCTTTGCTTAAAAGATGGTTCATATACATTAAAATGTCTTACTGAAAATTTGTTTTGTGATTTGTTGGACTTGGATTGGACTTCAGGGAATGACTGCTTCAATATGTGTTATTTTCACTTCATGGACACTAAATCCTGTATTTGTTATCTGTGCATTGTATTTACAATTTTCAATAAATAAACTTTTATAAGAAAGTTTGTAAGGGATATATAAAATAAACGATGAGTAGAGCTAGCCATGTGAATCATACGCTCACAATTTCTTTCTCTCTTGGGCATGCAAAAAGTGGAATTTCAAAGTCATAACATAACAACTCGCTTTGTAAGGATTTGACACCACCACCACCACCACCACCACCACCGCCGCCGCCGCCGCCGCCGCCGCCGCCACCACCACCACCACCACCACCACCGCCGCCGCCGCCGCCACCGCCACCGCCCACCACCACCACCAGTAGTAGCATAAATAAGAATAAGCTTTTGTAATAGTACTTTTACAACCAAGAGTAGAAAAAGCCATGTGAATTTAAAACATCAGACTTTTTCATTGCAATACGGCTTTATTTTAATTTTTTCCAAGTGATTCCTTTCTTTGCATTTTACTGACACGCATAAATAGAAATTTAAATATAGACGAACAGCCATGCCTCGGAGGAGGCTTGCACCCGCAATCCCCTGCAAGAGTACTTTAGTGAGCGATACCATAAGGACCGGCTTTTTGAGCTTTGTTGTGTAAAACTGGAATAACTTCATAAATACCTTAAGGAGACTACTGCCCTAAAAGTTTGTTTTAGTTTGTCAATAAATCAAGTTATATTGTGGAAACCTGGAAATACTGACATAACTGGCAAACTAACGGTTGTTTGAAATGAATGGGTGCCTGCATAAATAGCTAAGATTTCTTGCTGCTATCAGCTGAAGAAATTGCAGTTTTCCTATAAGATGAGTAAAAGTAAGCAAAACCTGTGTGAAGGGATACAATACCTGTAATTTTACGCAATTTTATTGAAATCATGACATATTATTTTGATGTCCTAAACATGTTTCTTGTTACAAAAGAGGCCGTGAAATTGCCATTGCTATGTAGCCACCTGAACGAACCTAATTCCTATGTATACTAGGGCTGTGAACGACAAGTGCTTTTTTGACTTTTCCAGATATTGACTATTTTCTACTGTTACAGGTGATGGTTAGCCCATTTTAGTGAGCATCCATTTAAATTATCTTTAACTTGTTTCTGTAAACTTTCTATCTGTTTGATGAAAGACAACAACAGTGGATTTTCTTCTACGTAACCACATGTTCTCTGTATCTGTTTAAACTGCTCTTTTAAATTGCGAAACTGAAGAAATGCTTATTATCTCATTCTACCCAAAATCTGATGTTAAGATTTCACCGGAAATACATGTTTTGAGGCGCCTCAAACCCCCAAAAAGCATTTTGGAAAATATCCGTACTTTTGCGAACAGCATAACTCAAAAATGAAAAGTCGTTAAATATTAAACATGGCTTGTATTTAAGTACAGGACCTCCCATGGATGCGACACGAAGATTTTGAAGAAAATTCTCTCACCCCAAACTACTTTCGGATGGAATCTTTCTCGTTATTTTTTATTTTCTCAAAAATAACTTACGAATTTGATTAAAGTATTCAACGTTTAAGCTATTTTTTATGAATTTTCTGGTAATAGCCTCTAAAGTCCTTTTTATTCTGAATCACCTAAACCGTAAGAGGGAGAAAAATCTTACTACACAAAAGTGTAGATCTCATTAAAGCACACAGTTTAAGTCAAATACATTTTTTGCAGCGTTAACTATTTCTTATATATATATATATATATATATATATATATATATATATATATTCTTTTTTATTGGTTTGAATTTTCAGATACCGCATACTCTTCCCAACTGAATATTCATATTCCTTTTCTTTTTGTGTGTTCATGCATAAAGAACAGAATTTCAAACCCATCACATAGCTTTTATAAGAATAGTTTGTAGAAGAGTGAGTAGAGAAAGTCATGTGAATGCAACAATCAGATTGATTCGACATTTTTTACTGAACCTAAACTCTTATTGTGAAGAAAATTCTCTCTAGTCACCGTTAATTTCAACGTTAGAAATACGTCACAATATCTTCCAGTAAAGCAAAATCTTACAAGGAATTTAGGTTTACATTCACAGCCACTGTAGTGACTGCTTAATGTATCTTGACATTTACAACCCGAACTGTGTCTCCAGAAACACTTTTGATATCAAATTTTCCTTTAGTTGATGATTTTCTAGTTTCATCATCAGCATTATCAATTGCGTTTGGTGCTGGAGCAGTTATACAGCTACATTACCATTAATTATTTAAAAAAGCGTTGTGTTTTATTCTAACCTCACCCCGAGTATTTCGTTTCATTAAGTGCAAAGCAAATGGAGCATCGACTATTTAGCACCCAATCCTAAAAGCTTCAGCTTCTCGTGGAGGAAAGCCTAATTACAAATTAATATGAATATTTACACTACCAAAATATGTTTAATATTCCATTATAATAATCGAAAGGCAACTTTAGACAGCAGATGGAGAGGAATGTTGCGAACTTTGCTGACTGACAAATCGAAGAACTTGTAAAATGACCATACATTTTGTGTTCCAAACTGTCATTTTAAATGCTGTTAATACACTAGATGACCCTCGTGAATAATTCCACAGCGTTGATGTACCTAAATGCACCGTAGATTGTAATTTATTCATGGTTAAATACTGAATTGGCCTGGCTGAGAGAAGTGGCATATAACTGTATAGGTATACAGTTTTGATCCTCATTGTAAAGTATTGCCTCTAAAATTAAAAACCGTGTTGATAATCAATAAATTTCAAAATCTTCATATGCATGTCATGAAGAAAAATCAGTTGTGTCATTCACTCAATCACATTCGATATTAACATTTTTCTCTTTCTTTTTGTTATGGCATACCTTTGCGTTGGAGGTTATTGGAGGTTGCTATGTTATATAGAATTTTTAGCAAGATAAGGTACAAGAGGTATGTGCTGTGCTTCATCATCAATTGTTTCAATATATAAGCATAAAGTAATTAGTAACTTATGTTTATTACTACGGACTTTCTAATTGAAGCTACTTAAATTAAATATGAAAGCTTTACATGCAATTAATATATCCAAACTGGCCTTCTGATCCCAAGGTCATGAGTTCAAACCCGGTCCAGACCAATGTTTCTTAAGTGTGCTTAAAAGCGACAGCCCCATGTCAGCAGATATACTGGCATGTAAAAGAACTCCTGTGGGACGAAATTCCGGCATACCGGCGGCGCTGGTATGATCCTGGCAATTGACAGCGTCGTTAACAAACACAATATCTATCTATTTATTTTAGGCACCATTCACACACCACATGTCTATACGAACGCATGTATACAATCAGGCAAGAAGACCATCAATGGAGATTCGAATCTGATTCTTTGCTAGTCCAACCCAAATATAAAAGGTGTCCGCGAACCTGTGTATCTATGTGTTTTTTTACACTTTGCAAGTATCTATCCGTGTGGAGGTTCTACGGCTGCGTTTTGCGATGGGGTATTTGTAAAATATTAAAATTCCGCAGTATTTCACTTGCTTTATTGGTAGCAGTGTGTTAATTGGAGAATAGTAAATTATTTGGCGTCCAGGCACTCCTAATATGCTTGGAGCGCATGTTGTAGCAATATACGTAAAATAGAACGCGTAATAAATATGGCCTTCGACAAAATTGCAAATGAATGAAAATACAATTGACCATTTAAGAACTAATAAGAAAGAAAAAATATCTAACTAAGCTGTAGTATTGAATCCCAGTGATTCACGCGAAGATTTCAAGCACTTTCCAGAAACGCATGCAAGCGAGTGCTCTATAAAAACATAAGTTTACGGCGGATAGCGTAATGACTCGCTCCCCTGGTAAAAGACGGTATGGAAAATTATTTTTATTCGCTCTCTTATTTCGTGGAGACATAAAAATGTTGAATTTATACACGATTTGTGTCCTGAAGCTTTTAATGAATACTCATTTAAATCATCCCGTTATGTTTAATACTTATTCCAAACTGTCTCAGTCCTTACTGCGTTAATGTATAGGAGATGCTGCTATTTATAGGTTCAAAAAGAAAGGAAAAATATTGCTATTAAGCAAGCATGCAGATATTTGAAGACTAGTGATTACACAATGCTGATTTTAATTACTAAAAGCTAGGCAAGGTAAGGAAGTATAAGAAAAGAAGAAGTCCAGGAATTTCCCCGAAAAATCAGCTGTTAATAACATCTGTGCTTAAATGTATTACAACTGTTCATTCATTTAGCTATAATATGCACGCGGATTTCGTCTCCTCACTGCGCATTAATCACTTTCGCTCTTTCTTAACTGTTTTGACAAATGAGTTTGGCTCCAAGTAGATTGCTGGTTAGTTATAACCTTCTGACAAATGTTGCTTTTACCGTCAACATCCATCACCGTTAATGAGCGAATGAATGCCTATTACATTGGGAAATAACACCTGAAAATTTTATAGGTGTTAGAATATTGTGGTGTTCCAGAGTTGGAAATTAACCCCAAGTATCGGAGTGAGACTACACCCATAAAAGTGTTGAAATTAGGGTACTTGGTGAATCTAGATAACAGAACGCTTGACGCCTGACACTTAGGATATTTAAGCTGACCGAAATTGAGGTCACAGGGGCTGACTACCTTGACATCCTATATGGAACGTCTCTATGCCGTTCGTGGTCTCAAAGAGTCTTGTTATAACCATGAATAAGAAACAACTTCACCAGCAGCCAGTATGTAATAAGATGAGGTACCTATAGACTGGGCCATAAGCCCTTAGGATAGAATAAAGAGCTTAAGGCATGGTATGTATTTCCACCGAACCCATTTCCACCCGTAGTTTGTATTTCCACCGAAACCCGCACCTCCCTCCTGAGCGCTGCACGCCACCTAGTTGCTGTCCACCCATGTAGCGCCTGGTGTTTTCCGGATCGTTACAATGTGGTAGCATTCTAGAGAATGCATTACAGCTCAGGCTTAGAGAAAGATGACTCGACAGCCTTCATACCAACTCCTTCCACCAAGCATTAATGTCTCCTTCTACTCCACGCATATTCACACAACAATGAATGTCATTTTCACGATGATCAGCAGAAAGATTTTTGCTTACGAAAACAGTAAAATCTGGTGTAATTGCATACCTGTTCTTCATAAATGCAAAATATGTAGAAAAAGTAGGCGTTTTGGAGAATGCTGAATGTTCTAACAGCTGCTACATAAAGAAATTTAAACAATAATATACTCAATTTTTACAATGTCTGGAGAGTAATTAGTCATATTTAAAATGGACATTTATATAAAAATTTGTTGGCATTTTGTGACAAGCCTATGCATTTTGCAAAAATATTGAATTTGCTTTCGACATAAATTTTTGAAGAAGAAATAAAACAAAAGGTGTAGTACCTACCACGTTGCTGAGAAAAACAACTTTAGTTCACGTTCCTGTAGACGAAAAGGCGGAGGTATGTTTCTTCCATACTTGTGTAGATCCTAGGTTTTCTGGCCGACATTATTTGGTATCTTTATACTCTGGAAAACACCCCAGGTAGTGTTGCAGTATTTGTTACAGTATAATCTTTCCGCCCAACTATTTAAAGCAATTAAAGGCATCTTGATACAGCAAATCCAGAGTGGTGAAGTCTATGGCTTGGCTGCCAATGTCTCCTTCTAACTTCTCTGGATATTATAGGGTATTTATATCGGATGTAAAGCATACCACTAGAAACCTCAGTATATGAGTGATTAGCTCAACATTCGCAAGATAGCACTAGAGAGAAGAAAGCACATATGGAGTAGGAAATGACCTACAAATTTCGCCCAGGAATCCTTTATCTAAAGGTATGAGGTTTTTTTATGTGGGAATAATTATCATACGGAACAGGAGTGAAGTAAGTCAGTAAAAATGCAATCGCCCTTCGCCGGATTGGAACCCGTGGCAACCAATATACCTTGAAAAGCGAGTTTATACAAAATGTTAATGAGAATATAACTAATCAGCTTGCAACATTTGAATAAGACTGAAGATTTTTTAAAATCTTTGCAATTATGCTGGTACGTTAATAATTGTTTTCCTAACCTTTGCAACATGTAGTAAAGTGTTGCTGTGACTAAGATCTTACCTAATATTTTAATACAAGGGTTATGGCTATATTTATTTATTGAAGTAATATGCATCAGGGCAGCAACTTTATGTGCAATGTTAAGCCTTCAAAAATGAGATAACCCACCACTAAAGAAGCACGTTCCTTTCCATCATGTAATCAAACAAATTAAAACATTGTATTTTGTTTAAATAAAGTAAGGGATTTATTTTATTTAATTTTCAACTGAAATGAACGAAAGCTATGAAAGCTGGTATCATCATATCTATGGTAATCATCGTGCTTAAATTGACTGAACCCGAACTTAACAAAAGCAGAAAGTCTATTTTTGCTAGAGTACTGCAAATAAAAACATCAGGAAGGAAAGAAAGGAGATATATGTCTTATTCGTGGAGAAAAATTATCAGAAAATTACTGAGGAGAATGTGAGTTGGTAATAAATTACAAAGCTTTAATACATGACAAGCAAGAGAGAAGTCAACACACGATCGGAACACACCGGGATTTGAAAGCCACTACACGTGATATGGAATCACATGTGTTGAGGATTAAACTAATATGATTCCTTTTTCCTCAGACAAATTCTCTGAAGTAGAAACTTTTATTTTCTCTACTGTCTAAGTATACAAGGTAGAGGAATTATGGCATTCAACCCAAAAATATACGTTTAAACGTCCTCTGAATTCAGAAAAGGACCTGTGTATGCGTGTGTGTCTATGTACTCAAAAACTAAGGGTTAATATACTTAAGGATATTCAAACAACCCTCTACATGGATAAATCGTATTTGTGTTTTATTTTCTCAAAAATAAAAAGTAATTATGTGTCCAACAATTTAGGGAGTTTAATTCTCTGATAGCCTGTGAGGTCCTCTTAATTCTTATTGAATTATAATTAGTAAATCTAAAATACACATAAAAAATTTCAGTAGATAACAAACGAAGTTTGCTGTGGTATAAAAGCATTTCGGAAACATTCACTGTTAAACGTTTTAATTTGTCAATGTTCCAAGGAATATGCATTAAAACATGTTAAATAAAACTTTTTTATGAATTAATTCCAAATACGAGTAATATAATAGCATATAGGTGATTATCTTCTGCTTTAGAACTGCTGGGTGCTGTCTCAGCCTACAAAATATGCCTTCCGTAGTGTTATCTCACTAAAAACATTTCCGGCAAATGTTTAGTGGGGTTAACGGTTAGGAAAACTGATAAATATTTATATGAATAGTTTGTAAAATAACTTTGAAAATGAACGATTCTTGTAGCAAGACGCATGATTGCAATATATAGACATTTTTTCTATCCAATGGCGGATCGGCATCTATTTACTGTGCAGAAAACGGTTGCCCACTTTCTCCCCCAAGAAATCACGGGTTTATTCCACAAAAACTAGCATCTTCCTATTTGATTCCTGGCGCCTTCAAGGTACCTAGGAACCTTCAAAGCAAAGTCGTCCACTCGTTGAGTAAGTTATCACTGGCACCCTTTAGTATACAACCAAAGCTGTGTTCTACTTTTCCTTGGTGAAATTTTACCTTGAGGGCAAATGCCTCGCTAGTCACATGACAGACATGTGATGTTTCACTTTTGCACGATATGCAAAGCAACGTATACCTTCTCGTCGTGTATTCTTAAAAATGAATCAGAATCTTAGATTTTCTAACATGGAAAATATTTATATAGTTGCGAGCAGAAATCTAGAAACTTCTCGGGCTTAGCCATTGGTGGTAATCGCTTTCTAATGCAAGGCAAACAAAGATTAGTTCTTAAATCTAAACCAGTTACGTAAGTTTCATTCTGAGAATACCATACGTTTACATTCATAAATGATACTACACTCACTTTTCGGCCTCTTTTTGAGTTGAATTATACTCATGCCAAATGCTCGTTTTATAGATTTTTACGAACAGCTGAAATTTAATTTCTAAAGAAATCTGTCTTAAACTGCTTCAATGATGCAAATATGCGAATTTTTGTACAAAATATAAATAGGGACGCATCTGGAATCTTTGTCAATATTATTAAGTATGTAAACAGAGCACTCGTGTTATCGCTCGGAGTAGAGGTGTCAGGTACTGTGACGGACACACTTCTCCTCTTCCCTTCATAACACCCGGTTTCGTTGTTGCTGCTCCATTTATTCGTTGCATTCAAACCGGTGGAGAACTGTAGCAATATGCCTAAAGTTGAGAAATTATTTAATTATTTCTGTTGTTGGAGTTTGCACCACGCTTTGGACGTCAATTTGAAGTTGTTGATAATTATTTACGTAATTTATTAGCCTCACGCTTGGGAAGCCAATTTGAAGAAGTATTGTTCTTTACGTTGTTTATTTATTTAGCTCGACGTATGGACGCCCATTTGAAGAAGATTGTTTGTTATGCTCCAATTTTAAAAAAATATATTAACTTTGTGATTAAACTACTTCTATAGGTATTATTTATGTTTATGTTTGCGTCGACTGCGTCAGTATTGTTTTAGAGACACGTTTCTCTTAGACAGGACGTGGTGCAACAAGAATGTAGGCTTACACAGATTTTAAGTTTAAATTCACTTCTTTTTATTAATCCTTGACACAAATTAAATAGGAGTACACTGATATCAAGAGCTGTGAGATTCTTTAATTTAATACTTGCACTTTTTTAATGCGTGTACTTATTTTACGTCACACACGAATACGTATTATTTTTCTCTAGAGAACATATCTTGCATCTGTTTACTATCAAGGTTTGCAGGCAACTGAACGGATTTCAACCGTATAAACTTTTAAATCTTTGTATTTCAAGTCTCTGATTGGCTAATCCTAGTCCAAGAATATCTACATTTAACAAAAGCTTTTTCTGGCTTTAATTTGGCTGTTGATTGGCTATTTTTAAACTGTCACAAAATTTACATTATTGTGGCTCTAATAATGACTAGTAGCATTCAAACTCTCAAACTCATTATTACCTCAAGGTTACCTCATTTTCAGCAACTTTAAACTTATTATTCTCACAGCTCTTACATTATTACATTACGTAATGCATTCACATAACATTATTGAACATGTTTACAATAATATAAGCATATACAATGACTGTTACATACATTTTTAAAATTATTATATACTAATTGCTTCAAGGCGGGCTGTTATTGAATTTATATATTATATAATTTAATTGAAATTACTCAAGTGTTAAAAATACTGCCTCAAATAAAGAAGAATTACACACAAAAACCATAATCACAATTATCGGAATTTGTCAGAGAAAACTCCAGAACAAATGGCGAAACCATCAGATGTAACGTATGTCACATAGAGCACAGTGGGCGTTTAAAATACAATATTAAACATTATACCAGATTAACACATTAAACATGTCTATCACATAGTCATTACCGAGTTGCGGAAGGAATTAGAGCCTGTTTTCCGGATGTTGATACTTTTATGGCAACAAAGCACTCTCAAGATTCAAAATATTTAACGGGACGGAACCTGGCTCCACAGGTAACTCGGCGGTGGACATGGCTACAGGCTATAGTATACTAAGCTCAATATTACGACAAAGTTGTTAATGTAATTATTAACGCCTGGTCGCCTGGGCGAATGCTTGGGTGGTGTATACTACCACAATTTCTCTATCCCAAACTTCCTGTTGTTTCATCGTTCTCCCTTTCATCTTTCGGGCAATGTTTTCGGGTTCCGTAGTGTATCTAGTGATGGACAGATGGCATGGTTGCAGCGCTTTTGAGAGATTGCTCCCCGCCAACTACAGAGGGCGTTGGCCTGCCTGCAAGGGGCACTTTATCGCCCACTCGCGCGACTCTTCGCCTCTACTGGCGAGAACGGGTGTTTCGTACTGGAAATAATAGAGACTTCCATACGTCTCTGTGATCCAGTCTGCCTGCGAATCTTCGACCTCCTGCGGCTCCTTCACTTTATCCCTATCTCACGGGGAGTGTAGCCATAATATATCTAGTTGGTCGCAGTGGTGAGGTGTCCGCCCCCGGTAATTCTATCCTACATCCTAAGATATAAAGCTGGAGCTTTAAAGAAAGGGTGACAAAGAAGATTTTTTTTTTTTTGCCTCTGCTATGTCGAGTGATATGGGACGTAGTTTTTCAAAATATAACAACTGTCTACGGGCTAACTGTATGCGGTTTATGTTCAATGTATTTCGAAAAGGCATTATTGTATATTGTAAAACTTACATAAAAGCCAATGTAACTCAGATTTATATACACTAATGACTTAGTTAAATAATGAAGTAACTTTATTGCTAACCATATCAAAATTGTTTTCTTCCGAGTACTGATCGTACCTGATATAGGTAGTGCTGATTGATAGTACTGATCAACCTGCTTTCGAAGCAGGATGTAGTGCCTTCCACTGTTCATATTTGTTTACATAGAACACTGCAAGGTCGCAATCGCTTCCACCTTTCCTGGCCACCAACCCTCGGTGCGTTCCTAACCTGCTGGTTTACTTAGTAAAACCCCTCGGCCTGATTATCACCCATTGCTTTTAAAGCCCCTACAAGTCATGAATGAGCAAGTGGCTCCAACACCAACAAGTAGTACATGTCTTACTTCGCATACTCGTATTTATTTATGTTTGCGATCTTTCTGTACAAAATCTTGTGCTACATTCACGTGACTTTCTCTAGCCATTATCTTTTATTTTGATATCATCTCTACAAACTAGTTTTACAAAAGCTTATTTTTCTATTTCATATAATGGAGATAAACGTTTGAAAATGTAGAAATACTGCTAAATGCTGGCCTTGAAATTGCATACCCTTTACAGATTTCGCAAGAAGGAAATGAATGGTAAAGTAGTACTTCAAAGTAACTTAAGATAATTGAAAAGTCCAATCAATAGCTATGAATATCTCAGAAATGGTTAACGCTACAAAAAAGGCACATAAACTGTATCTTTTGACGAGATCTACAGGTGTTTTTGGTGTCGTAAGTTTTTTCTTATCTCTTACGTTTTATCAGTTACACAGAATTATACAAAAACCAATTCCGAATGAAGATGACAACACAGACTATGTGAATAAACTTTAAAATATATCTTTTATTGGTCATTTAATTATCTTAAATGTATTATGGTGTTTTAATCAAAATCGTTAGACATTTTTGGGAAAAAATTACAAAAACGTTTTCCACGTAGAGCGTACTCTGCGGTGGAGAGTTTGTATTGAAAATCCTCGTGTGAAGATGCTGAGCTTAATACCAATTTTGATGTTTATCTGACGTTTCGTTTTTGAGTTCTGATGTTCCCTCTCCTCCTCCCCTCCCCCCTCTCTCACATACACTTCGAATTGTTTTGGTATCAGAGGATCTCAAAACATATATTTCCGAGCTAAACTTCTATATAGAATTTTTGGTTGAAATCTAACACTTCCTCTATCTATCAGGTACGTGGCAGCGAAAGTAAAATCACTTTTCCCAGTGGATCTCAAAACACACATTACCGGTCAAATCTCGATATCGAATTTTTGGTAAAATACAATACATCCTCTACCTATTATAACTAGGTGTTAGAGAAAGTAAAAATAGAGTAATGTTACGTGATGTATAAAGGAGCGTGGCCTAAAAGTAGAACTTCTAACAAAGTGCTACCAGCTAAAAGCTTTAGATTATCGCGATAATCTTCCTTGTGACAAACTTTGTTTTCAAGTCCAATCACATTGCAATTACCCTTCGAATTTGCAATGCTTAATAACTCGAATTGGATTGATTAGGTTTTCTCCTCATCATACTTGTCTACATGATTAATTTCTCATAGCGCTCGCATTATCTGCCCACAATACAAAGCATCGTACTTCAATGTATCGCAATTTACTGTAGAGTTAACCTATAAGTTATATTGGCAGTCTTCTGCTTTATTTTATATAAAACGTTATTCTTTTATCTACTGTAACCTACATAAAGATTAAATGGCGTAAATTATGAATTCAGATGAAACTGAAATGGAAGAGCCATGTGAAATTACAGAAGCAGCAGAAAGAATCACACTAGAAGCATTTACCCAAAATTCCAGAAAGCAATATGATATAGCATTTAATGGCTGCATTGGCTGGTGTAAGGAAAACACGTGGAAAATAATTTCACTTAAAATGACTGCTAGCGAATCAACAAAACATCAAAACATCTCACATCTCGTTTTTTTTAACGAAATTTATCTTGTTTCGAGAACCGCATGTGATCTCCGTTTGTTTCAGCAATCCATATAATATTATTGATATTTTACAAATTCGAGCGCAGTCTAAAATATAGTATATAGCACATGTGTTAAGAGTAGATTATTTTGCTCTAGGATTGCGAAACCAAGGCCATAGGCCGAGTCTCGCAAACATTCCTGCTCACAAAATTAAAGCCTACTTTTACACCTTGCATCATAATCTACTATTGGAACTTCCAGCAGATAAAGAAAAGTATGCATGGCTCTGTAGGCTTTAAAGGCAAACCTACTCCATAATTTTTAAAATGGCAGGTAGCAAAATAATCTGCAATGGAAGATTTAAGAGACTAAAGACATTCACACTTCTTACTGCTTGATCAGAGAAAAAAATGTATCTATACATTTTGGAGAATATCTATTATAATGTGTTCTATAATACTAGCATAATAAAATGCAGGTGCGTTTGATTATGCAGCCCAGAACACCAAGCAGAACACTGTAATTTATGTAGGAAACAATTAGTAAGTGCATGAGTTTATCGACTACTTTCATTGCTTTATTTGGCATTTGGTCTTCGACCATTTCAATTCTTTACACATCTCGCATGTGCATAATCAAAAATTATTACTTTACTTTGTTCTGCCTCGTTGGCAACCGTCCATAGCTATGTCCTCTTGCTTTGTAAGATAACTATATGTGTCGTTGTAAGAAACCAAAATGTGTTAAAACCAGTTTTAGTAGTAAACCTACTTAAAATTATTCTAATTAAAAGAATCTGATGTGTTGCATTTACATGTCTTTCTCTACCCTCTTGTTTACAAACTATAAAAACTATACAAATTATTCTTAAGAGAGCTTATTAATTTATCTACTTCATTTAATCGAGATAAGCCTCTGCAGAATTAGTTACATTACACATGCCAATATAGATAAAAAGGGAACAGTTGTGGTCAAACGTTTAAGAGCTGCATGTCATTATAAATACAAAGGGAACAGCTATAGTCAAATGTTTACGAATTGAACTGGCCTTAATGTTCCTTACACTTTACAGGCAATCGCGAGAAACAACTAAATGTCGACAGGACTTGAAAAAAATGACAAAAGTATTGAACAATTCGAGCCATTAATAACGGATATCTCAGAAATGGCTTGTGCCACCAAAAAGTTATTTGAAATAAATTGTACGTTTTAAAGAAATCTACATTTTTGGGCAGTAGATTTTCCTTTATCGCTTAACATTTACCAGTTATACAAGATTATACAAAATTCCCTCCGAATGAAAAGGACCTAACGGGTTATTCCCAGAAAATTTAAGATATACTAGTGATTGGACGATGCCACTATTTCTCAATACCGATACTGATGTTTGAGCACCGATACTCGATACTCGGTATCACTTTGTAAAAAACTGTAAATGTGATAACTTGTTCGCTGAATCATGTTCGTATTAGTAGTTTTCTGTATATAAACGCATGTAACCAATTTTGTATTGTATGCTAGTTCCGAAATTGTTTCTTTTTTTACATCCTTCAATTGGCAACGATTCTTTTACCTTGATAATGCCAGAGTTTATATGTATATATCCTATCGTTTATCAAGTATAATAATACCTATACTTCCCTTTATATGTACCTAAATTTTGTGCTGAAATCTTGTTTTAAACAATTTTCTATCCATACAAAAGTAAATACTAGCAATTCTTCTTTATTCTTCAATCCTGAAAATATAAATTAATATATATTTCCCATGAACACAAATAACTAAAATAATTCGTGTTATACCATTTTACTATTATTCACAACTACCGCTAATATATGTATTTTTCCATCCGGTAATAAGAAATTAGCCATATAACAATCGGAAACATGGTAAGTTTGTGGATTAAGCCTCTCTGCTATCCACACACGCACACACATTAGCATACACATGTTTAATACAAAGGCATATTAGATACAATTAAAATTTTGAAGAAAAAATCATGAAAGTATTATATGAAACGCAGAGATATAAAGGGAAGAAGGATTTTTGTTTAGGAGCACGGGAATTCTTGAGTTAACAAATATATACATGCGCTGTATTATCTCACGACTGTGATTTGTTTTTGCTGGATTCACAGATTTTGGTCACCGGAGTAGGCAAATGTAAAGGCTGAGAGTGAGTCACCAAGTCAGGTTATTGCAGAAACGTGATTTTGTCGTCAGCTAAATCAGTTTCATTCACAACTCAGTTAACGCTGCATGTTACATGAGCAGCTCTACCCCTTCCCCATTGTTTTGCATGCTTTTATTTTAGACTCAAGAGTTTTGCATTCATTCACCCACAAGAAAGCAGTCAAGGGCTATCAAGAACTATAGACCAGCAACTCTTTGGGGACACGTTCGAGGCAATAAAGTGAAGTCTCGACTCCTTTCATTCCTTATTTGGCATAAAGCTAAACGCAACAGTTTTCAACAATGCAAAACTTAAAAATTTAAAAGTATCGAAAAAGCATCGGGGGTTTATCTCAAAGTATTATACATACACCGAGTGTCGAGAGTATGGAGGTATCGACAGTATCTAGATCCCGTTCCTAAGATATAAATTTTGATTTGACATGTAAATATCTTAAACATATGGTATTTTAATCAAAATCGTTAGTCATTTTTCAGGAATTCAAACATTTTGAAAAAGTCCATGTAAAGGGTAGTTAGGGATGGGGGATTTTCTTACAACTCCTCATGTCCTATCTTTGGAAGATACTGAACTTAAATCCCAAGTTTGGTATTTATCCAGCTTTTCGTTTTTGAATTATGCTGAACACACACATGCGCGCGCGCGGACCTTTTTCTAAAATTGCTTTATTTGTATTCAGAGGGCTTCAAAGAATATATTCCCGATGAAATCCCGTTATCAGATTTTGGGGTAAAGTGCAATATCTTTTCTACCTACTAGGTTCGTGGTAGAGAAAGTAGCTAGATAAAAATAGTTGCACACAGTGATTTTAGCTATAAATAGTTCTAGCGACAAATGTTAAATAATCCTTATTTAAAACTGGAATATGACACGAATGAGGTGTAACCAGAACTAATTTACATTGTTGCCACAATTAACTCCAAATAGCTTTGCATATTACCGTTAGGATTCCAGATAGCTGCAGATTCCATTCTAATGCATCGCTGGCAACGGATTGAAAATCTGTCATGTAAATTATTAAAACTAGCAGATATCAATGAATGTTGCAGAGTGTGCTTTTATCACTACTGTGTTTTACACACACACACACACGCGCGCACACGCACACGCACACGCACACGCACACGCACACGCACACATATATATATACATTCTGGTTAGAAATATTCAGATATACTTCTTATTTATTCTCTATGGAATTCATGCCTTAAGAATTGTTCCTACCTTTCGTCAGACCGTCCATTCACCTGTCTGTTCATCAGTCAATCAGTTTTACACACCAGGGACGGGGAAAATCGACTCGTGAGTCGTTTGGACTCCCACTGCCTTTGCCTCTCTGGCTGGCTGTCGATTTCTTTTCTAATTATTACATATTTTCTGATTCGGCGAATATTCGCCTGCCCTAATGTATACCGACCCTTATTTCTTTATGTGTATGCGACTTAAAATAATAAGTTCATATCGTGCATAAAATACTGACGTGATAGAAAAAATTAACTCATTGCCACGGCTGGGACTCCAGCGACGAATTCTCGGCGTAAGGGGTTAACGCACTGCCAATTTTATTGTGCTACCGTGCGATGACCCCGAATGCCCATTGAACTTCTCTCCTTTGATTTGTGCATGTTCTGATGAACCTTAACGATCTCAGTTTTTAAATTTACTGGTTTTGTATATGGTGCCTGGAGTTATTCATTAGCAATGAAATGTTGATATAGAATTTTTGGCTTGAATGTGGTCCAGAGAGGAAAAATTAAAGGATGTAAAATGGACGTAGATATACCTATTAAGGGGAAATGTTCAGTAGCTGCAATGACAAACAACAGTAACCAAATCAAAGCAAACGGCATTATGAATTTGTGATAAACGTGATTCAGCGTTATTCTCTCTCGTCTGTAGTTGATAGCTTTTAAGGTGACCTCTGGCATAACATGAAGGAGTAGAAGGGGATTAGTTTGTGCTTGATAGTTAAGAAATTGTACTCTACTCTTCAACTTTGGAACTTGTTCTGCCATATTGCATCAGTCTGTAGGATGTGAACACGTGCAACAACCAGATCATTAGAAAACGATGTTATTGCTCTGGTTACAGATAGCAAAGCTTATCTAATATATGAAATGGAAGTTTTATGGCATTTTTGAGGTTGCAACAGAAAACGGTGATGTCCCAGTTTCGGTAGCATGATGACATTTCTGAAGTCTCTTGCATGCAACAAATGTTGACTGCTACTACGCGCATATCTTAATGATTAACATGTATAAGAATCGTTGTAGAAGTTAAATGACCCCGAAAACTTATGCAATGATGCCAAAGATGTTAAAGTGGAAATACAGATATATGTATGATACGTTTAGAGCTAGTCTGGAGGCAGTTCATAATGACGGTCCTAGTGGCACGACTTCCCGAATTGCCAATTAAACTATGGTCCAATATGAGAATTTGAGGAAAT
The DNA here is from genome assembly GCA_030765065.1 of Deroplatys truncata. Taxonomy (NCBI): domain Eukaryota; kingdom Metazoa; phylum Arthropoda; class Insecta; order Mantodea; family Mantidae; genus Deroplatys; species Deroplatys truncata. The sequence goes on from CM060981.1 coordinate 194,829,373, forward strand.
ATACGTATTTGTTCAATATTTAACCTGGAAACGCAAGACAAAATTTAGCACTTTTCTTTTTTATGCTTACCTAAGGTAGAGAAATTATCGTTTCCATACAAAATTTCATATCGAAATTTCACCGGAGATATACGTTTTGAGGTCTCCAGAACATAAAAAGGTTTTCTATTAGAACAAGAGCCGTGTTCACTCTTGTTTGCATCTTAAGCTCATAACTCGAAAACGAAACGTTGTATGAATAGCTATTTAAATCCAATATCTTTAAAACATGCAACAAGACAGCTTTAGAAATCAGTTCCAACCCAAACTACCTATTTACATACAAATGTTATGTTTTCAAAAATTGCTCCAAAGATTTTATTAAAATATAGTATAACTGAGGTATTGAAAAAAATTAAAACTTATATCTATTTTCTGTAAATAGCCTGCGAAGTTCACTTCGTTCTGCATAATTCTGTATAACCGGAACCATAACAGATAGGCAAAGCTGTAGAAAATATGGAGTTCATTAAAATATACAGTGCCAAATATCTTTTGAATAACTTTAACAGCTTTTTGAAATACTTCAATTGCATCTCTTCACCAAGTGACATGTGAACACACACATGATCATTTGTTTGCTCAAAGAGCTCATGAACTAAAGATAATAAATACAGTTGTAAAGCTTCCCAGCTTATAATAATCTGTTCTTTTGATGGTTGATATGATGCTTTCCAGCTGTTGTTTACGCATCGCACACATAAATTCACAGGAATAAAATCTGTAAATTCGTAGAGCGTAATATAAAATAGTTTCTAGGAAAGTAATCTATAAAGATGAATGAATGGTAATGCCTGTGAAATGGTAATAGGAGGAGAAATTGTATGAATGTATCAACAAGTTTTTTGTACTTATAGGTTCTTCGACACATTCATTTAGGTTCCCTCGTCTTCCACCCTCAAGCGAATTTTTATTAATATATACTTCGTCACAGTTTGCTATGTCCTTTTATATACACGCCATCCATATCCGTTGTTCAGCTGCTCAAGTCCAAGAAGCGCCTCTGCAGAGGTAGTTTAGGTGCTAATAATATGCTAGTAGATCCGCTTATTACTTTTGCTAATAGCTGATTCCATATACAGCATTCAGTTTATAATGCCTTAAATTATTTTGTCATCATAATCATCATCATCGCCACCTTCATACTATAGTTTATTCTAAGGAAATCGTCCAAAAGCTATATTCTGATTACTGTAGTCATAACATTATAAAATAATTTCCAGCGTTCCTCTCACCTTTCCTTTTATAAAAATTGCATTCCATACTATCATAGGGGCTATATAAATGAAACCAATTAGAACTGAGCCAACTAAATCGAAGCAAATCATTACACCAACAGGTCGATAGATGATCCAAGCGTTCCAGTCGTTCGGTATATGTAACAGATGTCCTCGTGTATATTATGTCTGTGATGGCACTTGCCTTCATTGGTTCGTGATATATTTGCTTTATTCTATCTAGAGCATACCTCGTTGTTCTAATCGATTGCTGGAGATGTCATAAGTAGTAGTGATACGTGAAAGGACATTATTTTGTAATCATACTCATTGTAAAATGAGTGCAGATGGAAGCTTAAAAGGCGTCAGATAGGAGTCTAAGATATTTGATTTCAATGATACATTAAATAAACCCTAAAACAATTGTCATTCACATTTTGGATAGTGACAGTATACCAGGGGCAGCGAACAAGACCTCACCAGTCATTTGAACTCTCAGTGCCTCTTCCTCTAGATGGCTGTTCATTTCTTGTGCTATACCTACGTGTTACATATACCGTATGCCACTAAAGATGTACTATAGATTTATAGGTAGAAGACTATTAAGAGTCCATGGAAACGTGGCTACAGCATAACATTTAATTAGACTGGAACAAAATATGAAGGCTTAGTATATGATAACGTTGACGACGAATAGCGTGGTTCATAAAAAACACATTATGCATAAAACTTGAAACTGTTAGAAATTCATTCACCATCAATATTTTTGGTAGCAATAGATATATTCCTTCATTCAAGAATGTAACTACTGCGATCCTCCTCTGCCATGATTATAATGGTCAAAACGGTCACATTTTGTCGATTTGCTATCGGATCAGATGTAACAGACATTAGTCACAAATGCACCATTCCTTTACGTCCTTGATAGTGATGATTTTGTCCATTTATACCAGGTAGCGCAACCGCGCCTATTTCAAATGCATAGATGTCCCTTCGTGCGTTAAAAGAGTTGTACAACTCAACGGGGCAATTCCAAGTAAACACAGACCAGTGGGGAACTGGGAAATTAACGTGAGCGGGCTTTGCTTTTCTTTCTTCTAAGTTCCATTTATATCCCTCTTTTAACTACAATGGTCTTATCGGCGACCATTTCTGGAACATATTATTGCCTTTAGACAATGGTGTTAACTCGTAGTCACTTGTCTTTGGGTTTCTAGGAAACTTTGGCTTTTAATCATTAGAACACAATGAAGATCATACTTTACGTTTCGAGACTTTGGGGAGGATAGGGAATAATCTTGGCTAGAGAAAATATTCCCACCCTCATCCGGGAATCGAATTCTGGACCCCTCGCACGGCAGGCAGGTGCTCTACCGATTGAGCTACGCGGCCAACCGAGCTTCGTTCTACTCCTCCTGCTTATCATCAAGGACAATGGGCGGATCGCGCTCATTGAGAGGTACTTCGAATAGAGCGTACAGTGCGTGATGTTAGAAAGAAACAAACCTTTGCACTACAGTGTACTGTCCGTGGTGATAGATAAAAATAGACCGAAAAAGTCCATTTCAGTTATACAAGTTTTATTTTCGAGGGAATGAACTCAGTTTTTATACTGGTAAATAATTAAAATGTCATTACTTGTGCTATAAGCCCATAATTACTTTTACCTTATGTGCTACGTATAGTAAGTAGGGGAAGTATTGAAAGCCATCCAAAAATTTGATACCTAGATTTCACCGGAAATGCAGGTTTTGAGGACCCCTTAATCCAAATAAAGCATCTTTGGAAACACGTGCGTGCCTGTGTCGTGTGTCTGTGAACAGCATAACTCAAAAACGAAAAGTTGGATCAATACCAAACTTGGTATTTAGGTTCAGTATCTGCCTCACATTTTCAAGAAAATCCCCATCCCCAACTACGCTTTACATGGAACGTTTTTCGAACATTTTGATTTTTCAAAAATGTCTGACAATTTCGATTAAAATATCATATGTTTAAGATATTTTTATAGGAAATGAAATGTATATCTTGAATTTTCTGTAAATGTCCCCAAAAGTCCTCTTCGTTTTGAATGACTTTTGCATAACTGGTAAACCGTAAAAATTAGACAAGTTTTACTACAAAAAAATGTAGATCTCCTAAAAGCACACTATTTATGTCCCATACATGTTTTTGTGAAGTGAACTATTTTCAAGATATTCCTTATTATTTGTTTGAATTTCCAAACTTATATTTACTCAAATTGGAATTCGTTATTTTTTAATGTCCTGGACATGCAAAGAGAATGGAATGCTCCATATAGCAACCGGCTCTTAAAAGATTTGACTATCGCTTAAAGCTTACCATATTCCCCTTGCACTTACTTATAAGAAAATTATCAATAAGTTAGTTTCTGCAAATATGATATCTGGATTAACATGAAGTAGATGGAGAATAAGCATTTGTAAAAATAGTTTGTACAAGAGTAGAGAAAGTCATGTGAGTGTAATACATGATATTTTTTTTAAATTGTGTTTACGCTGTTCTTGTCTAACATTACGGACTATATGCAACAAATGTGAGAGCATTCAGTGCTTCACTGCCATTTTTTCGCTTGTTATTATAAATGTTATTGTTAGTATTATTATCTAACGGTACTATTATCCTGACTTCGCTTATTGAATAGGTGTTCGAAATTTTTTCCCTGTTAATTGATACGATGTTCCAACCGTCTCCGTGTATCTATATGGACGTTTCTGAGAATCGCTGGTGTAATCGTGGTGGTGGGTTTTTAGGGCGCTAATGCTCCAGCTCTCCACTGACCTGTGTTTACTTGGAATTGCCCCCTGGAGTTCTGCAACTCTTTTAATGCAGGAAGGCTTGTCTGCACACGTCAAATATGGCGCGGTTGGGCCACCTGGTATAGTGTAATGCCCCTTTAAATATTTTAGAACTACATAGACGATGAATGAGGGATGATAAATAATAAATTTTGAAATGGTTTCTGGCTATAAAGAGCTGAGGGTTTTTCAACATTTGTCATATTAAGGAAAAATTGTAGGCAACCTAATCCAGGCAGCTCATCAAACAGAAGATTCGAGCTACGGACCTCTGTATTATCAGGCAAACACACTACCTATTTAATTACGGAAATGAACATAAAAATGAAGACGAGTCGGCTACTACTACTACCACTACTACTACAAAACTACTACACTACTGTTTGCCGGTGTTTTACCTGAGTTCCTATACTTGTCAGTGAAGCTATTCACTAGAAATATCAGATTTTAATTTATCTTTTTAAATATCGACACTCAGTTTTGAGCATTTCGATGTTTTCTCTCATTTTTAGGTGCTGCTCATTAAGATAGGGATACTGATTTTTTTCATATCGGCATTAATCTTTTGTTTTGTCTACGCATATTTCTTCTTTTTAAAAGAAAAATGGCAAAGAACAACAATTGATTTTTTTTACCATATTGCATTACATAATTTCGGGTTGTCTTTTAAAACCCACTCTAATAACTTGCTTATTTTGAACTCACTGGTTTAAAGGATGAAATCTGTAACCTCCCCATCCATACAAGTTAGCTGAATTGATTAGGAAATCATTACCACCTGAGCGGGATGGCTCAGGGGGCTCACAGGTGTTCTGTGGACCCATCTGGAAGTCCCGGGCCCGATCCCTGGTGACTGCTCAATCTAATCAGTGCTTTTTTCAGGTTTTTCCCTGGCTCGTTAGGCAAATTCTGGAGTGATTTCTTTCATCCCCGGAATTTCCTGTCCCCCCATTTCGCTCCATTAATCATTTCATTCACCTTTTACCCCGTCTGGTCTATTTCAGGAGTGTAAATGTCGGCAATAGTGTTTCGTTGCAGCATGGCAGGGAAAAATGATGTTCCCTGTGAACTTTCTCTGTAGCTCGGCTTTCGGGTGTTGCTGGGGTATAAGGACCGTCCTTTGGGGGGCGTTGGACCCTTAGCGGGGTGGAGTCCCCGATCTGCCCGTCCGACTGCGGGGCGCCTGTATCTGAAAACTGTAAGGACCCTTTCATTGCTGTGCCGTCACTCCTGGTTCCGGCCCCCATAATCGCCCTTTACCTCATCCTTCCCTCCCGGGGACTCTCCTCAGTACAATATCCTCATTCCTGGATCGGTGCCGAATCTTCTCCGTTTCACAATTCAATCAATCTAAACCGGTGCCATGACGTTTTTGGAATTATATTCACCAAACACTCTTAGGAAGTACATTCGTAGTATTCCTATAGAGATTATTTTCCGGTCAAAATTAGGTGCTTCAACCATTTTAGAGCCTCTTCGCAAGAGCTGAAATGAAGAGATTCCAGCAGATGGTAATAGTGAGAGCCTAGGTCTTATATTAACTTCCTGCTGGAATTTAATAAGACAACCAAGCAGTTTTCCCTAAATGTCTCAGCCATTATAACGGAGCATTTTGGAAGATAAAGAAATTCACAAGTAGGGGAAAAGGAGTAGGTATCATTCAACGTAAATATATTAGTTACAAATAGTTCCGCAATAACACATTAAAACAAGTATTTCAAAACTGAAAATTAAGTATATCACTAGGACAGCAAATTTGGATTGCTTTGCACAGTCTTACTCTTGTATACAAACTAACTCCATATCATTTTAAAGCACGAGTACTCAGAGTTGTTGATCCTGTATTAGTACAAACAAAGTAATTTTAACTGGTGAAAGCATGACATTTGGTACGAAAAAAAACAAAACACAAGAATGTCTGCACTGAAATACCACTTATGTAAAAACCATTCCTGAGTGCAGTCACCTTTTAAAATCCCAATTACCTGATGATGATAATGGTAATGATGAAGAAATGAGTGAATTCTTTTTAGAAGCCTGCACGTAGGCTCACTGAGCACTTTGTGCCTCCTAATCTTGCCTTTCAATCAAATCCTATGGTTCCGATAACTCAGACCATAACCTTGATGTTTGCCCTTTCTTATATCCTCAGGTTTCGAGAAAAAGAAGCCTAAGAAAGCGTGTCTATGTAACAAAACCTTCGCACTCGCAAACTATAAGTTGGGAGGTTTCATATTCCCTTATACATTTTCTACTGAATAAGGGTGCTTTATAATCCCCATTATGTGCAAATGTCTACGCAGTGTGTTCTTCTTCTTTATCTGTTTAACCTCCTCTTATGTAGGACTTACACTCCCCAGGACTTACAGGCGGGTGCCTGGGGTCAGAGGCCCGTCGAGGAGCAGACACTCATGGATCTGACAGAATATCCAGAATGGGTGATCAGCCGGATGCCTAGTATGGGAGGAAGGAAGTAGATGAAACGAAATGATGGTGAAATCGATGAAAGGAAAGGTGATGATGGAGCAGTTGGTGGAATGAATGGCGGAGGAAACCGGAGGACCCGGAGAAAACCCGCCCAGACGCCGCTTTGTCCACCACAAATTCCACATGCGGGCCCCTGGGCTTGAACCCGGGCCGCCTCGGTGGGAGGCGAGCGGTCTAACTACTCGGCCACGGCGCCGCCACGCAGTGTGTTGTGGCCTGTAATATAGCGACAACCTGAGTTTAGACCTAGTTAAATTAAAAATCATCTTACTCTACTTACCGCCTGGACCCGGAACTAATTCATGGACTTGTCTGGCAGTAGTTTGTTTATTCCAATATTCAAGAGGATCCTACTCTCATTTAAGATGTTTAAATGATTTATCAGATGAGTCCTAAGTTATCTGACACTTGATACTTCTGAGAGATAAGCCACAGAAGTATTGGGGTCCCACAAAATTATGACCCGTCGCCCTCTTTGCGAGCATATTGCCTCTAACACCTGCACGCCCGGAGCCACATACAAGAGTAATCGGCCCGCTGACACAGTCTATCCAACATCTTTTGGCACTGCCAGACCAATTTAGATGTGGTTTTAACCGCCTTGGAACTTTTAAGGCTGCCTGCTATCCGAGCAGATATTCACTCCCGCCCATTTGCCCTAATTGTTCGCTTCTGAAACAGTGACTTTTTACGGTAACCTCTGCTCGTCAGTGTAGCGAACGACCTTGCAGAATTAATTTTCGGTGTGGTTACTGAAATATCCACCAAACCTCTGAACCAAAAAATGAGAGGTAGCCTTTTGCTCCCTCGCCGTTTGAGAGATCAGCCCTCGTCGGAAGAGTAATGAATGAGCCGCCAGAAAGACACACAACAGCGTTAGCAATGCATGCTAATTAACGACGTAAACTAATCAAAGTGTTTGATTATGACGGCTCTAGGAAGTTAGAAATAAAGCGATAAACATTAAACACTTCATGTCGGGGTGCAAGAAAACTATTGTCTAACTATTTCGTCGTTATTTAGCGTATCTACATTTGGAATAGGTACTGGTGAGTAGTGCTTCAATGATTAAAGCCTGTTCCACTAGGTTATACAATTCCTTTTCTCGTTGAACTAGTTGGGCTAGGTCTGTACACGTTGCTGGTCTAATGAGAGAAACAGGACTTTTGAGTCATTCAGACAACTGTTCTAGAGCGAAGATGGCTCAGTATATCCGTTAGTTATGCAGCTTACCTTGGTACGCCAATAAACAAGAATACCCACTGAAGCATAAAAACAACATTTTATGTTTCATTAATGATAATATCTTGCATGCTGCTCTGGACGTTCGCATATGTTTTACATGTTAAGTTTTTGGATTCAAGTCAAAAAATAAGTAGATGCTAGCGAAGAAAATAATGTTTACAAGGACACATTGAAAGAACCTTTAACGGAAACGAGAAAACTGAACACGCATATGTAAACGAATATGGGGACTAGAAACAAACGAGTGTGGTGACATTAAAATCTTACGTTGCTCCATCCATATTACTTTCGCTACTCACTCTTCTATAAACAGTTCTTACAAATCCTTAACTTCTATCTACTTTTAATCTATAAAGACTTTGACTAGACACATTTACACATTTCTTGTATGTAAAGACAATAGGATAAGGCGAAAGCCACATTTTCCAAAAGTGATCGCTATATGATGGCTTTAAATTCCACGCTCCTTGGATGACTACGAAGAAAAACGAATAACGGCCTATCACTTGAAAAATCTTGTGTGTTGCATTCACATGACTTTCTCTACTCACTCCTCTATAATCTATTCTGTCTACTTCCTATTAATCGAGATAAAATTTCGTATTCACATGACACATTCCTTGTAAATATAAAAGGGATACCGTAAGCTAAAGCAATTGTCAGATTTTTAAAAGGCGGATCGCAAAACCATAACCACTAGAAAAAATCTGATGTGTTACATTCACATAACTTTGTCTACCCATTATCGCTTGTTTTTGTATGCTTCTACAAGTTATTCTTATAAAAGCTTACTTTTCTGTCTACTTCATTTTAATCGAGACAAGCATTTGCAGAAATAACTTCATTACACATTTCGTTTAGGTACAGGGTGATAGACGAACCTGAATCAACAGCGAAGCATTTAAAACTGGGACGCTATATGCTGGTCTTAAAATTCCATGCCCTTTCCATGACATCGCTAGAAAGAACTGAATAGCTACAGCATTTAAAAATTCAAAAATTCAAACTAATATAACGCAAATCTTGGAAATGGCTGATGCCATAAGTCTTAAATAAACTGCGCGTTTTAAGGATATATACAATTATTTGTGTAGTATGTTTTTGTCTATATCTTATGGTTTACGCGTTGTACAAAATTCTATAAGATTCCTTCGGGGTGCAGAGGGCTTCCTAGCTATTCTCAAAAATTTCTAGATTGCATTTTATTTGTCATGTAAATATATTACATATATATATATATAGTTTTTTAATAAAAACCATTACAATCATTTTTGAGAAATAAAAAATAGCCAATTTTTTCATCCAAAGGGTAGCATTGGTTAGGGTTAATAATCTTTGTGTGCCATTTTTGGAAGCTACTGAACTTAAATGCAAAGTTTGGTATTCACAGAACATTTCGTTTTAGCGCTAGGCTGTTTGCACACACACGCATACGCGCGCGCACGCGCGGATCTTTCTCTAAAAATTATTTTTTATTCAGGGGGCTTCAAAAATGCATTTCCAGTGAAATCTCAACATCGAAGTTTTGGGTAGTTGCCAGAGGAACTAAAAACGAATAGTCGCTTACCATTTGAAAAGAGTACAAGTGTTTGAAAGTTCAAACAAGTAACAAAGGACATATCTCGGAAATGGTACACGCAAAAAATAAGTAAATAAATAAAGTTTTTGCTATAAATTGTGTGCTGTAACGAGATATAGAACTGTTTGTGTTGTAAGATTTTGCCTATCTCTTGCAATTTACCAATTATGCAAAAAGCATTCGTAATGAATAGGCCTTCAAAGGCTATTCCAAGAAACTTCAAGCTTTTACACCATACTTTTTATGCAAATATCTTAAACATGAGGCATTTTAATCAAAATCATGAAAGCAATTTTTGGGAAAATAAAAAATAACGAAACATTTTGCATGTGGAGGGTAATTTTAGGTGGGGGATTTTTCTTAAAACTCTTCGTGTAGCCTCCTGAAGATGCTGAACTTAAATACTAAGTTTGGAAGGTATTTAAGTGACCAAGTTATGCTGTTCACACACACACATACATATTCACATGCATTTATATATATATATATATATATATATATATATATATATATATACACACACACACACATGCACACACACGCGCGCGAAGCTTTTTATAAAAAATGTTTTTGGGGAGATTCAAGGAGTCTCAAAACATGTATTTTCTGTGAAATCTCGATATCAAATTTTTGGTTGTAATGCAGCAGGTTACTTCCTCTAAAGAGCACTAGCGAAAGTAAAAATTAGTTATCTCCCTGCAAAGTAAGCATAGTGTGTACAATTTTGGCAAAAATTGAGTGAAATTGCAATATGCCTATGCCACAGAAAAATCATTGACAAACTGGCATTAAACTGTTGGAATCAAAGAAATTTACGTGCAGTCACCCTTTTATAAGGTAATTTATTTTAACTAACAAACTAATCAATTAGCTAGTGATATTCGGTTTCATTGACTGTTGAGAATTTAGGAGAGTTTTACGCCTGATGAAAATCATATCTGGATTTCATATATGAAATGGGGCACTCTCATTTTTGTTTGGGTATTTTGAGATTATTTTTGCTTTGGAATGACCTGATTATCTAAATTTAAGTCAAATGAGATCTTAAAAAATAAACTAATAATGAAAAACTTAAATATTTGCTAATGCATATCCTATCCATTTACTAAACATCTAGAAACAAAAGATGCGACCTTATAGCTCTTTTAGGGGAGTTTCTCAAAGGATTGTGTACTTCATAAGCTTTCTCCATTTGTAACGGATAATGTACTTTTCTGTGTATTATTCCAATACTTTCTTAATTGAATTCTACAAAATTGACCTTAAAAGCTACGGGTTTGAATATAAGATGATTAGCAGAACTCGCAGATTTATTACCAGATAAATCACACAAGCCAACCTTAGTTGAAGTTAGTTTATACTGGATGACGGGGATGGCAAAAGTTTCCCAAGCATAACTGCAAAGGGGACTCCATACCGACAGAGAGCAGACCGCTAAATGAAATACCAATGCATGAAACGAACACTTTAACTGCTATTACTGGCCCAAGAGCTCATTCGGTAGCGAAACTGTCTGTTATATGAGGTGTTCCGGGTTCGATTCCCAGCTGGGCTCCAGAAAGTTGTCTTTGACAAAAACATTTTACGGTATGCCCAGATTCTGGTGTTTGAATGTGAGACTACCTATGTGTGTGTGTGTGTGTGTGTGTGTGTGTGTGTGTGTGTGTATGTGTGCGTTTGGAAGGGGAGTGTTGTCGGTTATTTAATAAGCATTCTCTCAATAACAACAATTGAGGGTTGCCACTTGATGCAAACCTGAGTTAAGTCATTAGTTCCAGGACAGTTCATCTACGATCATGCAACTATATTGCACCAATTGGTGTCGCAAGGTTAACAAGATAAACAACATTCATTTTCATTACATTTATATACCCTTAAAGGCGCGTTAGAATTAAATAATTTTTTGTTAATGCATTATTCATAATACATATGCAAAAACATGCCCGCCTTGGTGGACGAACTGATGTCCTACCCACGTTCTACCTTGAATGATCCATAATTTCTTAATATTATTTCTATACGTCAAAAGAAAACAAACAACCAAAAAACGTGCGCAGAAGTCAGATGACGTGTCTGAAAATGTTCAGAACACCGCTTTGAGTCTCAGCTACATTTTGGTGCGTCTCGCACAGACCGTAACCATATCTGTGTGTTCGTTATTGGTAAACGTTACCTTTTTGTTTGAATGATCTGGCTCTAACTGCATGCAGGTGACCACAATACACTTATCAGTAAGAAACTAACACATAAACACCTGCAGAACAGCAGCACTACCTCAGTGATCTTCGCTTTGTACATGCAAGGTCCCTTTGAACAGCAGTGATGCGGCAACTTATTTTGCACTTATGTATGCGGGAAACATAAAACTGCAAAGGACGCCTTGTTTGGGTCACTTGGTATATTGTTTGTTTTTTCTTTCCTCATTTCATGGCTTTCCTTTTGTCTTTCTTTTTCTGTGTGCTTTTTTTTTCTTTTCTTCTTTTTTTTTGGCATCACGAGAGCTAAAACTGTGTTTTAGGAAATACCCTGCCATGAATTTCCCCCTGTACATCACTTTACTAAACCTTTATTTCACGCAATCTGTTTCTTTCTTAAATTTTGATATAACTCCCAGTGGCATTTTTGTAACTTTTAGGCAACAACTAAACTAATGCCTTTGCGTTTAATTACTTTGCTACAGGGATAGCAGCTCTTTACTTCAGGTTGTTTTTAATAGTGAAAAATTTCTGTTTTTATGAAGTTCTACTAAATACATTTCAAACTATTTAACATTATTATAGGATTGAAATTTTCAGCGTGTATTTGTCAGTGTAGTGCATTAGCTCATTATGAATATGATGAATATCTTACGACTGATTTTTGGTTGTCAATAAATAATTTTTTATAAATGCGCAGCACTTGAAAGCCATTTAGATTAATTTCACCACGCTAAAATGTGCTGTAGGAAAATAAAAATATTTACAAACGTAAATATTTGTAAAAGAGCATTCAAGTATCAGTTTGAATATCTTCGGAGTCACTTAAAGTTACACTCGATATACGTATTTAAATTGGCCTGCAATAAAACCGAATACCCTTAACAGTTTTTAACTTACTGTTGATATTATATATACCTAATGTAAAATGTTACGCAGATTTAAATGCAAATATTTTGGAACCTGCTCAGTATCTGGGCTTGAAACAATTAGCAGTAAAGCTCCAGTTTACTGGGATAGCGTAAAAAAGAAGATGTATAATTTGAAATTATACACACCCCGCACAGTATACCAGTGACCACCTTACTTCCCGGTTCTAAGTGGTAAGCTTTTTACACGTACTGATGACAGTTGGGACGTCTAATGCTATTTCAAAGGGAAGGTCTTACATAAGAAAGCTAGTGAGCTAGTAGCCACGACGTTTAAATAATATGGCTTTGAACGCAATTGCGTAATGGTTTTTAAACTATATTTTGTAATGAACACTAACGTCCTTATCAAAGCATATTACCAGAAGCAATTATTAGTTACTAATTTTTATTGTTATTATCTTAAATCATGGAACCATTGCTTAGGTGAATCTGCAGCCATAGATAAGTTCAATCCGGATCTGGTGTCTTTCAATGATCCGATGCTGAGAATCCGACTTCACAGCTGGACCCCTAACCCCTTACCAGTAAAATATTTTAGTATACGTACTATATATTATATTGTTTACTCTGTATGAATGTTTGCTTTTAAGGGTTTCCAAAGCAATGATGATTGAATTCTTAAAGAAGAGTAAGAGTGCTCAATTTTTGGTTCCATTTATAGCTTTGGAATTTATGACTGTAATATTTTGATTTTACGTTCGCTGTGTCATGTCTTAAATTAGTGCGATAATGCTTAACGTTTTATAATTGTAATTTCTGAAAAGCTTCATTTTTCTCAGGAATTCTCAATTGTATTAGAAACTACCAAGCATAAACTCTTTGAAATTTCTTCTGCAGTGTTTATAACTGTATATACATCAATTTAACGCTAAAGCAATAAGAAATTCGAAAATTCTTTTTTTCTTCAGTAGAAGCGTAACATTAATGCAAAAGATATTTTCTCAATGGTCCGTAATTTTACTACTATTCATACTAAATATGTCCAAAACATGCCTCTAATGACTCATACAGTGATGAACGCCTCACAGTGCCAGCATAGACATGTTTTAGCATTTCAGGTGTCAGCACAGTCCTCGCGAATTATTCGTTTTAAGTCTTCGTTGCTTTGCCCTTTTGTTTTGTATATTTTTCTTCCAATGTATTCCTCAGAAGAAGCTCGGAGAAGTGAAATCGGGCGGGAGTCACCACGACCCATCCACTGTTCAAACTATCGAGAATCAATATTTTCCCTAACTGCTCTGAAATAGCGAGGAAAATCACTTATGCTGGAACCAATTCTGAGATTCTAGCTGAAGAGGAACTTTTTCAAGATTTTTTTAGGATCAAGTCAAATAAGGCCCATCACTAAGCCTAGAGTCTATAAAACAGGCCAAAAAATGTAAAAAAAAAAAAACAGGCCCCTCTCTTTCATACATTAAGGTTCCATTGGATTTGCATTCCATTTGCTGGGTTTTCACAGAACCTAATGTGAGTGTACATTAGTTATTTGCGATGTAACTTCCCCCATAGCACCTGCCTAATAAAAAGTGGATCTTCTTCTAGCGCAGCAGTCACTCTTCCGAAAAGTGTTAATTCAGCGATCAAGTTTATTTGTATAAAGATGTTGATGAAGATAATTTATATCATTTAAATTCCTTTAGTATCATTCGTCTTGACGAAAGAGGCAATCCTACAGCAATTGTAGTTATTCTCTGCCTTAAATTATTATTATTATTATTATTATTATTATTAATATGAGTAGGGTTGTCTACAAATACTATAACGCCTATTGAAAGGATCGCAAATGGATATCCTTACCAGGAGCGTTCTTCACTTTCTCGGTCTGAGATGTTAAGAAGTTGGCCAAATTACTATGACAGTTGCTAACATAACACGCACACACACATTATATATCTGATGTTTGCATTCACATAGCCTTTCTGTATATACTATCTTTTATTTTTATATAGCTTCTCTACAAAAAGTTCATACTAAAGCTTATTTTGCTACCTGCTTCGTTCAATTGAGATCAAACTTTGCAGAAGTTGTTTCATTGCATATTTCGTTGAAGATACAAAGGGGCTAGTGTAAACTGAATCGATAATCAGCTTTTTAATAACCGAGTCGCTATATGCTAGCCTTAAAATTAAAGAAACAACTGAATAGTGACAGGACTTTAAAAGAATGACAATACTGAACATTTTCAAACAGTAATAATGGATACCTATCTAGAAAATGACTCATGCCACAAAAAAGTTATTTGAAATAAATTGCGTTCTTAAAAGAGATTTATTTTTTTGTCTATTACGTTTTGGTTTATCGTTTAAGTTTACCAGTGGAGCAAAATTATACATTTTTTCCGAATGACTCCAATCCAACTTCACAGGATATTCCCAGAAAATTCAAGACATGTAGTTATTTGTCCTGTAAATATCTTTAATATATAGAATTCCAATCAAAATCGTTAGAATAATTTTTGGAAAATAAAAATATTTCCAAGAATTTTTTACGTAAAGTGTAATTTGGAGCGGGGGGATTTCTTGAAAGTCTTTGTATCATATTTTTGGAAGAAATGCGAAGGTTGGTAGTTAACGAACATTTCGCTTTTGAGTTATGTTATTCTCTCTCGCTCTCTGTCTCTCTCATACATACACATATACACAAGGACCTGTTAGTAACACCTTTATTAAGGGGTCTCAAAACTTGTAATTCCGATGAAATCTCTATATCGAATTTTTGGGTGGAATGCAATTCGTACTATGTGCTATTAGAGAAAGTAGTTGATAAGGTAACGTCGCTACACGAAAGGCTGACCAACAAATACTACCAAAAAGGCATTAACAGCACGAAGTAGAAGGTTCCTCGGCGCACATGCGTTACTACTGTCCTAAAACGCCGCCTTCCGCTTACTCACCTCTTTTGAGTTCCAGCCTAACGTCACTTTATGTACAAGTAGTGCTCCTTTGGAAAATAGTAATTAGAGCTTTCAACTGTCATCAGTGCATGTGGAACCATACATTACAACTATACAATATGGCGCTCCTGAAAAATTCTAGGATCCAAGTTAATGCAGAGAAAGTTCTGAGTTTTAACATGGAGAAAAGAATCAAGCTTTCCCCATTAAATTGGCTGATAGATTTTTTAAGTGTAAAGGAATACTTATTGTGTCACTGTATGTACACTCTCAGTAAATATAAGCAAAATCTCACGATCAAGTGAATCTGCAACACTTGAGGATTATCTACTAATTGAAATAGATTCGCTTTATGAATGGTTTCCTGCCTCTGTTTGATTATTCTACACAGGGTTAAATAAATAAATGTTACTCGTTCTCGTAGTAAGTAGTCGAGCACCATATGAATATAATTTAATTATAAACCCATGTCCAGAAACGCTTTATTTACGTACTAGAATCTCTAGACAGTACGCTTTACAAGAGATAGGAAATAAGTAAAACAGAAAACCGAAATCCTGTAAGTAAGCATATATTTTAATTAACCACTGAAAGTGCTCAAAATGGCAGCTTCCAACTTCAGCACAGTATGCGCATTGTGGTTATGTGATGTAGAACTCTTGGAAGGAGTGCAAACACTGTCGGATTTGTCGGAATGTCTCTGTTTCACTTAAAAATGCCTCTCCTATCCTGAAAACATGTCTGAGTGGCGCCTGTTGAGGTAACGTTGTTGATAGAGCCGGCAAGTCACTCTTCCTTTCCTTTGGGTTTCCTCGTTTCATTCCCACTTGACGATAGCCACACTGCAAAGTATGAAACCACTAGAGTAATACCGTAAACACTACCATTGCTGGTCCTCACGTAACGTCTGCGACGGTACCATTGGTAAGCAATTCTTAACTAATGAACGCGACGTCTACTGTTCTTCGACGGGTCAACGGTTTGTCTACCTTCATTACCTGGTCTTACTTCTCATGGTCCTCTGGCTTAAGTGTGGCTCGCTTCGATATGAATCCTTTCGAAAATTAGAGGCAGTTCCCTCGGCGAAGGCAGGAGAGGGAAGAGTTGAGCTGGTGACTGGCCATACCAACTTCATGCCTTTTTTTTAAGTTCCCTTGTTTTACCCAGTTTATGATACTGTGTTTTTACTGTTTTCGTTACCGCTTATTATCGCAATTACACAACACACACAAGCACCCATGCCCATGGCGGGACTCGAACCCGCGACACTTAGCTTGGCGGAGCGTCGGAGCTATACACTCCAGCGACCACGGCTACGAGGGCCGGCAACGTTGAGCTTTTATGCGATAGAGAGAACATAGTCACACAGCAGAAACGAACTTTCCAAGAAAAGCGAAAGGTTGCAACAGAAGAGAGAGGATAGATAATCAGGGAAGAACAGTTAAGAATGCATATTTTCAATAATTTACAAAATAAAACAACAGAAAGAACAACGAAAAGAGCATATTGAAAACTTGCATTACACTAGGATTTGTATGTGGGCTTTACAGTACAAGGACAGGGAGATAACGAGATAACAGACCGGCGAAAACATTGAACTGAGACGGGGACAGGTCCCTAGGCCTAATCCATGTAAGACAGCAGAGAAAGAAGAAACTGACTTCCACAACACTCTATATCTTGGAATTTAACTCTCAGTGTTTAAGCAGATACGAGTATGTACACATTTTACAATTATAAATAACATCATCTGTACGGCAGGATATTTGTAATGCTATATTTAAATTGCATAAACTAAATACCTGTATCTAATGCGAGTTCTAAATCATGTTAAATATAGAATTTAGCGGCTATCCTTTCATTTATTCTTGAGATATGAGGCAATAAACATATATGCACAGATAAACAACAGAAACAGTTTCGTGGAGGCTTCAAATCAGGAATTTGTCAGCAACCGAAATTATCAGCAAGTACGTATTGTAAGTATAGATATTTGTATCTATACATAATACTGGTTGGTATCTAGGAAATAGCATGCATTTTCAGTACAAGACAAGAGAACAGGCATTATGTATTACAGCAGCACTGGCAGACTCCTTTATGTGAAGATTATACTTCTCCTTTCTTCTTCAGCGCTTCATCAATATTACTTACATTTACATTACGTTACTTATATTTACCCCTTGGCAATCAACCTTTAAGTTCTTGTCTCACAATTTAGTTGTTCAGTAGATATATTTCCTTAACCATTAGCTAGAGTAGAACTAAACATCGTATATTAATGCTTATACAACATTTAACCATGTTAATGAAACTGAAATTGACATCTGACTACAGCGCAAAGGAATGCTGAGTTACACAATCCTCAACTAACTGGCTGGAATGGACGTGACGATTCCTGAAGGTAATGTAATTAGTGAATAATGTATCAAGCATATAAACATCCATATACAGCTAGCCACGAATCTAGTGGGTGTCAGCCGATATAGAGAAACGTTTATTTCTTCTTTGTTCACCCCTAGCAAGAGAAAGGCGAGGGTTGCAGGACAAACTAATTTGCTGCTCTAATATAGACAAAGCAAAGCCTAATCTTAGGTTGACTTGAGTCATTCGTCGATCTTTTCCTATTCTATCTGTGTTTTACGTTACTATCAACATATTAATAATTATGTGTAATAATAATCATCATCACAATACCTTTGAACTAAGATATACCTGGTAGAAGGAAAACTATTACATTCCTTCCAATATGTGCTAAATAGAAGCATTACAAACAAAAAAGTACATATAACAAAGAACATTTTGTTCTTTAATCAACCGTTTTTAGAAAAGCAAATAGTTTTGTTCCAAATTAGATGTTTAATTCAACTAGAATGTGTAAAGATAATAGCTTTTTACTTGTAAGATGAGTAGAATAGTCTATTTCGGACATAATTTCGGTAGTAACTATGTGGCATCACTCATGGTTTTGAAACAATCACTTAAAAAGTTATTTAGAACACATTTTTACAGACGTAATGTGGCTGTAGAAATCAGATACATTGGAAACAGCTCAAAGTAGGTTAGGCAATCTGAACCGGCTTCAGGACGTAAACAAAACAACGTACCTGACTCCTCTCCGTTATCTGAAGGGTGACTAGTGGTTTATTTTCCACAGGTCACTTAATCTAAACAATCACAACGAAGTGTTGATGTAATATTTTGGCAAAATAAGCACAACTGGTATGAAATTGACGTTAACTAGAACAGTGTAATATGGAAGGAATGCTTTCAACGTCTAATAAGGGCCAAATTATGAAGTTGTTTGAGTTTATCTGACAGAACGATTCTTTGGTTGATTACATTACAGGAGTGATTGTAAGTTTAGGTTACAAAATGCGTCATTGAAAGATTCAGATACAATTATTAGGAGGTAGCAGACAAGAAGCGTTCGCTTCTTTACGCTCATGAGATACACGCCACTGTGAAAGTGAAAGTGAACCTGTTTGCATGGTGTCCAACTGATTTTGAAAATAAATGTATACCGGTTACTATGGGTTAACAAACCCTGCAATTTTGCCAGCATATCTGGTTTATGTTCTCGAAACACCTAAAATTTCTCCATAGGAAATGGTCATAAAAAAGCTTTACGTGCCACACTCACATGTTTTTCTCTAACTCTATCCTTATTAGTAATATACAAATTATTGTCACGAATGTTTAATTCCGTATATACTTAATTTTAATCGAGATAAATCTTTCTGGAAATAGCTGCATTACGAATTTTCTTACAGATACCAAGGGAATAGCGATAGTCAAATGTTTTAGAACTGGACTCTATATGCAGGCCTTAAAATTCCATGCTCTTTCCATGACATCAAGAGAAATAGCTGAAAATCGACAGGACTTGAAAACAATGACTAGGTATTGAAAAATTCGAATAATAATAATAATATCTCAGAAATAGCCGATGCCTCAAAAACGTATTTGAAATAAATTGTATGTTTCAAAGAGATCTACATGTTTTTGTGTTCTACGTTTTTGCCTATCGCTTAATATTTATCAATTATACAAGATTATATAAAGTTTCTTCCGAATAAGGAGGACTTTACAGGCTATTCCCAGAAGATTCAAGATGTACATATTACCTGCCATATGAATATATTTATTACATAGTATTTAATCCAAACCGCAACGGCATTTATCAGAAAATCAAGAATTTCGAAAAATGTTCCATGTAAAGATTAGTTTGGTGTGGAGGATTTTCTTTAAAATCTTCTTGTCGTATCTTTGGAAGATACTGAACTTAAATACCAAGTTTGTTATTTATCTGACTTTTCGCTGTTGAATATGCTGTTCACAGACACACAACCACCCACCCACCCACCCACCCACACACACACACACACACACACACGCACACACACACACACAGTCACACACACGAACCTTTTTCTAAAAGTTTTTTTGTGGGGGGAGTTCACGGAGTCTCAAAATATATACCCTTGGTGGAATGCAAAACTTCCCCTACTTACTGTACGTGGTAGAGAAGTTAGAAATGGGAGTTACAAAATGTGTTCCCAATAATGAGATCTGTAACTGTAACTTCTCCATGCGGAATGCAAGGAATGAAGATTTCAAAAGACTTCTTCATGCTGTACATCATCCTACTTCGGCTGCCTTTAAGAATACCTTTGTTACCAAAGAATGTGTATAGGAAAATAAAACAAATACATTTTCGTGCTGAAATTTTTGTTCTTGGAACAGCGTAAAGGTAGTATGAGTCCACTTGCAGTCATGCAATAAATAATACTATTACACAACTAAATCAAATAATATGATTTCACTTTTATTATAACATTTTATTCTATAGTTATTCGCGAAAATAAGTAAAACCCAGGTTCAAATATATTTCGAGATAAAGTCACTCCCAATTAAATGGGATAACTCGGAATTGTCATTGTTACTAAAGATACACTATAGCGTAAAATATCACAAACGGTACAAGCATTTAAACTGTGTTGATCACATATGTCATAAGTGAGTGTGTTGAAGAGCTTAATAGCAGAGGGATGTACAAGAAGCTGATGTCAGCATAGTGAACGCAAAAGTGACATACATAGGGTTACAGTCCATTTTTCGATTTTCTTATGCGTGAAATAAAGTTCGTATCGAACAGCAAATCTTGTACTGACTTACAGGTATGGCGTGGTTTCACTTTCACTTGCGGTACGTAGCCGGATTTTTATCTTAACGTGTGCCTTAAATGCTTTATATTCTACAAAATGAGAGCTGTACCACCTCACTTCTATTTTATATCGGTAGAAACTACAGTAATACTTGAACAATAACCGACTAGTGACAGTTCACCCATAGCAGAGAAGTGAGAGAAGAGCGTTACCGCTTTTGTTAGAAAGCTAGTAAGCAGTGTGAAAGTACGTGCAATATATGGTATAATATGACAACACGCTACCCCTCAAAAGTTCCTTAGTTACTTATAGGCGAAGGGCAAGGAGAGCGATAGAACGTTACACACGAGCAAATGTGGAGGGAAGGTTGCTATGGAAACCACATGGAAACATGCCCGTCCAGTAACTCTCACAAGTCCCTTCTTGTTTAAAATAAACTGTAGAATAAGCACCATCAATTGGCTGGTAGTTCAGCTTTCAGCAGGGTATTCATGGCCGTACTGAGAGGGTTGAATGATGGGAATGGCGAATACACACACACACACACACACACACACACACACACACACACACACACACACACACACACACACACACACACACATCCCATATGGTTATGGAAAACCGTGTCACAAATAATGGAAGAGAACATTATTATTATTATTATTATTATTATTATTATTATTAATGTCGTCCTCCGTGGACTAATGGTACCGTGCTAGCCTCTAGCTCCCAAGGTCGCGGGTTAAAACCCAGCGGAGGGCGATGGATTTTTTCGGAAGTAAAAATCCTTAGCATGGCTTCCTTTGGAAGGGAAGTAAAGCCGGTGGTCCCGTGTCGTAGATTTACGGCACGTAAAAGAACCTCAAGCCTGATAGAAGGCCTCTGAGCAAAATTACTGGTCTTTCGCGCCCAATATACAATGGGACGCTAAGGACCATGGTAGTTAAAGAGAGTCCATAAATAAAACTGAATTTAATTTAATTATTATTGGGATTATGATCATTTATATGAATACCACTTTAAGAACAAAATTCAGGGTATTGTAACTTCGTGCGGTAAAAGTGTTTTTATAGCAAATTAATAAAGCAAAATATTAGTTTATTACTGAAACAGAAGTCATGATTAATTGCAGTTAGTTGTAATAGTTTAGTAATACGTTTTAAGCATTTTAATAAAATAATTTTTTCTACTTTGCTAAAATTAAGGTTAATTATTTACTTTATATAAATATGCAGTAAAAATGGACCACAACTTTTATTTGGTTTAGTGTTATGTGTAACATTCATTGCTGATACTTTCGATTCTTTTATAATTGATTCACTTAAGAATGCGACACAAGTATTACTTTCTCGTCCATTCGTTTAATGTCATGGAAAATATTTTCATGTTCACCATTACTAAAAAGTTCACGTATTATGTTCGAATCTTCTTAATAAGAATGAGAGCACAATACCTACTGAGACTTTTACGAGTCTATTATCAAACCGAAAAAGAATTTCTTGAAGCTTTCCTTTCTGTAGGAATTGCAATAGTACAACGCTATTATTGTTCCGTCGTTTCCCCCTTTTCAACTACTCATAGTGCAAGATATCGGTTGTACACTATAACACAACGAAGAAACGGGTTTGATGCCTCCTGATATAGGACTCCAGAAGAGCGTTTTGTGGCGACAGTAAACCAAAGCTTCCATTAGAAATTTTGTTTGTTTTCAAAGAGCAGTTTAGTATAAAATAAAATGTTTTTCGACATAAAAGTTACAAATTGGCATGCCTAAAACTATCAGGTATATTTTAGACCAGGATATCAGGATTAATTTTTTTTACCTTCTCTACCACGTACATAGCAGTTACAGAAGATATTGCATTCCACTCAAAAATTCAACACCAAGATTTCACTGAAAATACATGTTTTGAGGCACCCTGAATAACACGATCCGTTAAAGAAAATGTTCCTGTGTGTGTCTGTCGGTCTGTCTGTCTATCTGTTTCTGAACAGCTAACTCAAAAACGAAAACTGGAATAAATACCAAACTTGGTATTTAGGTTCAAAATTTAGAACAAAATTTGTAAGAAAATCCCCGCATCCAGAACTATCTTTACATGAAACATTTTTCGATTTTTCTTTACTTTCGAAAACATTTCTTAACGATTTTAATTAAAACGTCTTATATTAAAGATATTTACATAGCAAATAGAATATACAGGGTGAATCTCCTAAAACTTGCACCGCAAATACTTCGGAAATGGAAAGTGCTATTGTGGTGCAGTTTTCACAGCACTGATTGGTAGTTCGTACATTTAGCCTATAAACAGATTTTAATAATAGTAAGAAAGTGTATTTTTTGAGCAAACATACAATTTTTAAATGGAAGAATACCTAATTACATCAACAGAATAAAGGTAGGATAAATTAGAATGCCCATGGTCTTTGCTGAGAATTCCAGTGCAAGTGGTTTACGAGAAATCGTATTTTTAAAAGTTTCCATCCCGACAATTGCTTGTCCCATTCAACCTGCTTAGTTGCAAGGTACGATCTTGTTATGTTTGTTTGCATGGTTTCAGTTTGTGAGAGTTCAAACAGTAAGTCGTGAGTGGAAGATGGGGTTTACTAATGCAGAAAAAGCCGACATGCTCATGGTGTATGGAGAATGTAGGAAGAATGCAGCTCGTTCCTGTACGGTGTATGCGGAAACGTATCCCAATAGACGTCAACCATCTCGGCAATTATTTATCAATCTCTTCAACCAATTCCGTGAAAGTGGTACTGTAACACCTAGAAAACGTAACAGAAACAAACAAGTGACTGGAGAAGAGGCCGAAATTAATGTTCTGGCTGCCGTTGCAGTAGATCCGCAAATTACTTCCCGCACAATCGCACGTGGAAGCGCCATAAGTCAGGCAAGTGTACTGCGCATTCTCCATCGACATGGTTCCATCCTCATCACATCTCTCTCCATCAAGAACTGCATGGAAACGATTTTGAGAATCGTGTTAACTTTTGTACATGGGCATTAAGACATGATACTCCAGATTTATGTTGTATCTTGTTTAGTGATGAGGCAACATTTACTAATCATGGCCAGGCAAACCGCAAAAACATGCACTATTGGTCTGTTGACAATCCCCGTTGGCTTCGTCA
This sequence comes from Deroplatys truncata, assembly GCA_030765065.1. NCBI lineage: Eukaryota > Metazoa > Arthropoda > Insecta > Mantodea > Mantidae > Deroplatys > Deroplatys truncata. The sequence continues at coordinate 194,853,088 of CM060981.1, forward strand.
GGTGGAACGTCAGCGTCCATGGAGTTTAAACGTGTGGTGTGGGATAGTGAACCATCAGCTCATAGACCCTTTGTTCATAGAAGTAACAATGAACTCGCACAAGTATCGAAGCCTCCTGACAGACCATCTGCCACAGATGCTAGAAGACGTTCCTTTGCAGACTAGGAGTAATCTGTGGTACCAACATGATGGCTGTCCAGCCCATAGTACACGAAGTGCTACAGCTTGTCTTAACGGATTGTTTCCAAATCGTTGGATTGGACGAAGAAGACCTGTACTTGGCCGGCCCGTTTACCGGATCTGACCCCTTGCTCAAAACATACACTTTCTCAGTATTATTAAAATCTGCTTATAGGCTAAATGTACGAGCCCCTGACTACCAATCAGTACTGTGAAAACTAGACATAAATAGCACTTTCCATTTCCGAAATATTTGCGGTGCAAGTTTTAGGTGATTTATCCTGTATATATTGACTTTTCTGAGAATAGCCTCCTCTTCATTTGGAAGGAATTTTGTGTAAACTTGTATGACTGGTAAAGATTAAGTGATAGACTAAAACCTACTTCACAAAAAATATAGATCTCTTTAAACATACAATTTATTTCAAAAAGTCTTCTTTTTTATGGAATAAAGCATTTCTGAGATATCCGTTAGTAATGGTTCCAATTGTTCATTTCTTGGCCGAACTTTTGAACTCCTGTCAACATTCATTCTCGCGATTGCATGGAAACAGTATGGAATTTTAAGGCCGGCATATAGCGTCCAGTTATTAAAGATTTTACAATCGCTATTTTCTTCGTATCTATAGCGAAACCTGGAATGCAACTATTTCTACAAAGCTGTATTTGGATTGAAATGTAGTAGAGAGGCAAATAAGCCTTACTAAGAATAGTTTGTATACCCACGAATAAACGATAGAGGGTAGAGAATGTCATGTGAATGTATTGTGTCAGATTTTTCTTTCTTTTTCTTCGTTTTACTTTCTCTACCACATACATAATAAGAGAAGATATCGCATTCCACCTGAAGTTTACTTCAATATGTGCTGTTGATTCTGCTGCCGGCTGCTACAGTGGTTGACTATGAGATCTTTCTCTCAGGATATTGGGCGGTTGTGAAGGGATAACACCAAAATTCAGCTAATTACCGACCATTTGAAGAAAAAGAATGAAATTGATTATGAATCGTAGCACTCGAAACTATAACAATTGAATTATTATATCTGCTAACTTCCGCAGTATCATTATTACCGTTTCCGCAATGAACTAGAAGCGTAATTTGCCGCGAGTCGCTAAAATGCTTACCGGCAAAATTCCTCGCGCTACCGCTAAATAACTGATAACTAGACTTCGGACACCGCTGCTGTTTCGTTCCACTTTGACTGGAAAACAGTTACATGCGCACAGGGTTTCATTGAAACCTCCCTCTCCCCTAGCACTGCCAGTCATTCACTCTAAGCAAACGATCAGTATATATACAGCCTGTTCTGAAGTTACGAAGTCGGCCGTTGATAGCTGACAAAACATGCCGAAAACAACCAGTAAGAAGAGTGTCTTACTTGTAAATGATATGGATGAGAATATTTTGATGTAAGAGGGGAAAATATATTTTGTAAAGTATGCCAGATTGAAATCAAAGGGGAGAGAAGGATTTTTATTGTAAGATATCACAAATCTAAAAAACACTTACAAAATATCACGTTGCTTCTTGGAAATAAGGTGGTGAGGAACTCATGTAGCCGAACCTAAGCTTACAGGGATTCGTCTGACATGAGGTAAGCACAAATATCCCATTTAAGAAGCTGCAAAATTCTGCTTTTAAAACGTTTCTGGAGAAGTGTTCAGCTATGAGATTTCCTTGTGAGTCTACTTTACGCAAATTTTATTTGTCTTTGTCATAGATGGCAATACCAGCGTTCTTGAAACTTGTCGATAATTTGACACAACACTTTACTGAAGTAGACAAATGCTCTGCAGCTGAAATAGCACAGCAGAAATTGAAGAGTGCTTTAGATAAAAACCCAGGATATGAAATTATGTGCCATATTAGCCATTAATAATAATAATATTATATTATAATGATATTCTAAATAATGAAAATGCATGCATTTCCCAGAGGTGCGTGAAGTTCGTCAGTTTCGTTCTAGTAACATCATGTGGTGTGGAACGGAGCTTTTCAGCGTATAAACTTTTTTGAGTTTGAGAAGTCGTTCCACTTTTGATACATTCAGAAAATATACTGTAATCCATTGTAATAGTTGTCCAGGCATGTATATCACACATGAAACTGATTTCATCTGCCACAGTTCAGATTTATTACTTTCTTATATCTTATTTACACTTTGTAATAAAAGTTTAAGTTTACTACAGAATTGTATACTTTTCTGTGCGCACCTATACCTATAGCCTACACAGTACTCAGCACAGCACAAACTCAGTAGAGCACGAGACTACTGGCTCTCCCCACCCCGCTCGCTTGTAAACAAATTAGCAGTATAATAGAAGTTAACTTAACCTAAAGTCATGTCCGAAGCCTTCTGATAACCCAGTGCGCTCTTAGGCGCTACGAAGTGTCGATCACCGTAAAAGACTGTAAGCCCCTTAAAGGAGTGTAAAACGCCGTAGAAGACTGTACAAAAAGAAAAGAAAGATAAGACGCTAATTTTAGCAATATACGCTCTTTTATTACTTAAGCACCGCTTACCTTAGAACTTTCCTACCAAGGTTCTTTCTCGCGCGGAACCAGTCTTAAACTCCCACGTATGCGTCTGTTAACTTTGTTGCAAAGCCGTACATCATTGAATCTCAAAATTTTATTTACCTTTCTCTTTTACGGAATTTCTGTCTATGTAAATTGTTCAACCCTACTGAATTCACTCCTTTACTACATTCCAAGACTCTTTAAGAATCTTTCCGTTACACGTTATTACTAATGTGTTTGCTTAACATAACTCGCTAATGATCTTTTTCTCGGACAAATCTTTTCAACTCGGTCTTGTTGCATCATGCATTGATTTAATATACAGAAATCATTTATTGCAATTATATCTTTATCTTATCATTTCTTTATTTAACTATTTATATATTCTGTCAATAATAATAATAATAATAATAATGACAATAATATGCTTCTTAAATGAATATTGGATATTTTCAAACCCTTGCATTTAAATCTGCAAACGAATCTGAATAACATGTGGAACACTCAGACTCCTCACATCTTCCAAAAATATCTGTCTTTATTTTCAACATCTTCCTTACAGAATGCATTCGTACAACACCGAGAAGACAAGCGTACTTCCAGAAAGTAAACACATACTTCAAGGATAAAGCCAGAATGACGCATAGATGCAACAGTAATCGAAAAAATACCATAGTGATTAATGATAATATCTTATGCTTCTTTTTCACTTATAAAATGGCATTAGTGCTTATAATTGGCATTTTTGCATTCATTAGGACCAGAACTAGGACTAGGAGCGGTGGGGATTTTAGTACCTCGACCTATGACGATCTTTTATGCCTAGGCTTGATGGACGGCCGGGTCGGGAGGCACGACAGGGCAGGGCAGGGTTCCTAACTTTTTCCAATATAAAATCCTCGGATGGCAGCTGATGCAATCGGCTCCCCTTCCCCTGCAATCTTACAATCCCAATAGAGGGCCCAGGACTCGAAGAGCACTCCCATTACGGGACGAAGTGTTACATAGAGCATCCTCTTCCCCTGCCATGGATACCGAGACTGTCGCCGACACTTGCAGCCCTGAAACAACCAAGCAGATGAAAGGTGAAGTGAAGTAAGAATGGAGGTGAAGTGGTGGAACAGAAAATTCGGGGAATGGAATGAACCTTCACAACATTCGCCCAGCGACTCGGGGAAACCCCAAAAAAACCATGGGTCAAATCGGCCGCGGGAAATGAACCCACAACCTCCCGAATGCGTGTCACAGAATTTACCATCTGAGCAATTCCATTCGGTTGTATTCATTAACTAGAGAAATAACAAGTTGCGGATCCAGGATTCCAATGAGGAAGGGCTAACATATTTTAAAAGATAGTTACGTTACCAGTGAGCAAAATGCAGCCGTGCTGGAGGATTTTCATTTCTAAGTTTTCAAGCTTCATATAAGTGATCCTTGGATTACTGTTTGGATGCAAAGCTTAATTTAAATTTTGAGTAAGCTTATGGAATTATTGATTAAATAAAGATGTATTTTAAACGTAGTATTTATATAGTTTGATTACCCAGTTTTAGTATAAGTTATTGATCCTTATTGTCTGAGAGCTAAATTGTTATTCAGAACCAAGTTAATAGTAAATCTGAGGCATACTATTTGATTCGGTATCTCTCTTTCTTTTCTTGGTAGTACAATATCTTTGAGATATAATCCATAGAAATAAAACTGTTGATTTTGAGTTTACCAAAGAAACTCAATAGCCTTAAGAAAAACAATTATATGTTTTTCTATAATAAAGGGGGATTTATAAGGGTATATTAGCCCCTCCCTGGTTCCGCCTATGAAGCTTACCTAAAACAAAGAAGAAAAGTACACTTGGCATTGCAAACAGATCTTTAACTCAGAAACGAAGCGAAAGTAGATTTATGTGACTTTTTTTTGTTTGCTTACAATGCCATAAACATTAAAGATAAAAAAATTGAGAATAAACAATCTGATTCGATCTTCATTACTTAACACCCATTTTCAGCTTGTGGAATAAATTCATTTTCATTGTAGATGTTTTTCTACACGGTGAGAATCGTTGCATCGACGAGGTAATGTTTCAGATGGAGAAGGAAACAGGCGGCGATTGCAACTCGAACCATAATTTTCGTTTACAAGCTTCTGAGCCTTTCGGTTGACATCTTCGATGGTTAGTGCTACGTGTTTCCTAAGAAACTACACCTCCGCATACAACCCACCGTACTTTGCTCTTTATTATAGCATAATCGAAGCCCGATAAGCTGTAGGGGATTCAAGGTTCTATTCTCACTACGCAAATTCTCTGAATGAACGGTTTAAGCTTCTTAATGTGCAAAATTTGAGCAATTTTATTATGCAGAATAACTTTCTATATGGTGTAGCTCCATTTTTACCGACATTTAAAAATTTGTCTGCACCTAAATAATGGATTAGGTACATGTATAACCTTATGTTTATAACGTTTAGTCCCGCCCTATGTATTTTAAATGGGAATTCTTCAGACCCTTATTTACGCCTTCCACTGAAACGTATAACAAGCTCTTGGCTTATTTTCAAAGTGTTTGTATTCTAGATTGTCTAAGAAATCTGTAAGTTATTACCATCTAAGTTATTTAAATAGAATTTAAAGTACGTAGTTTATCCATAGCCGAGTGTTCCCGAAGTGAAGAAGCCGAATATTTCCTAAACGCTTGGAACGTTTGCTAGCTAAACGTAAACTATAGTTCAATCGCAAATATACTTAATTTGACGGGAGGAAATAAATTAGCTGTTAAGAAGTAAGGTATTCATATTTTATAGGTCATAATCGCACATATTTTGCATGGTATATTGGTTTATACTTTATTTATTATTGAATTCTGAAGTCCTGTAATTTTGTTTAATGTTTAATATTTCAATTATCATACATATTTTCTAAATCAATCAATAAATTCTAATAGAAGACAGACAGACAGTTAGACAGTTAGACAGTTAGACAGTTAGACAGTTAGACAGTTAGACAGTTAGACAGTTAGACAGTTAGACAGTTAGACAGTTAGACAGTTAGACAGTTAGACAGTTAGACAGTTAGACAGTTAGACAGTTAGACAGTTAGACAGTTAGACAGTTAGACAGTTAGACAGTTAGACAGTTAGACAGTTAGACAGATAGACAGATAGACAGATAGACAGATAGACAGATAGACAGATAGACAGATAGACAGACAGACAGACAGACAGACAGACAGACAGACAGACAGACAGACAGACAGACAGACAGACAGACAGACAGACAGACAGACAGACAGACAGACAGACAGATAGATAGATAGATAGATAGATAGATAGATAGATAGATAGATAGATAGATAGATAGATAGATAGATAGATAGATAGATAGATAGACAGATAGATAGATAGATAGATAGATAGATAGATAGATAGATAGATAGATAGATAGGTAGATAGATAGACAGATAGACAGAGAGATAGATAGATAGATATATAGATAGATAGATAGATAGATATATAGATAGATAGATAGATAGATACTTTATTTGTACATTTTCTACATATTCTTTTTACAATTTCTTTTTACAAATTCTCTTACAAACTAACTTAACCTATGTACAAATTTTTTCTCGCCAGCTGTACTGCTCTTTTTGCCTGGCACCCTGGTCTTCTGGTTCATCTAATCATCCCTTGCTATCTTTAATCCCTATTGCCCATCTTCTCCTTCCCCCGTTTGCCTTTCTACTTTTCTTATCTCTCTTACTTTTCTAATCTATTTCTCTTTTAATTTCTTTAGGAACTCCCCCATTTTGCTTTTCTTCTTTTCTCGTTAGCATTTTAATTGCTACTATTTTCCTATCCATTTTTTCCCATTTTTTCCCCATACTTCTTTTCTCCATTCTGCTAATTCTTTGCATTCTGTCATATAATGCTCTGTGCTTTCACTTCCTCCGCATAATTCACAAATTCCGTTTTTGTTACCCCTTATCCCTCTTAAGTACATTGATCCTGTTCTCATCCATGCAAACGCTTCTTTTTCTGCCCTATTACAATAATCTACATACCCTTCCCTTCCCCAATTTTTTTTACTAATCTGTAGAACCCTAATGACTTTTTGTTTTCTAAGCTTCCCCAAATCTCTTGTCTTTCTATGTCATCCACTCTGTTTCTTACTTAAGGATGCATTTGTCCATCTCCGTGGTGTGGAGGTAGCGCGTCCGCCTCAAGTTCAAGAGATCAACTCAAATATCGGTTAGGGTGAATTATCTGGATATGGTTTTTTTGCCGGAATTTTCCTTCTCCTGAAAAGATGAATACTGGGTAACTTTAAGCTCTATGGACTCCGGGCCCATTTGAGCATCATTTCGCTCATTTCATTCATTCATCGTCCAATATAGATACACAATTAAAGGGCGTTAAGCAAAATATTCTGATGCGTTACGTTCACAAGTCTTTCTCTACCCGCATATCGTTTATTAGTGGCTATACAAATTAATCTTAGGAACATTATTTTTCTATCTTCTTCATTTTAATGGACATAAACCTTTGCAGAAATAGATACATTACACATTTAGTTAGGATGTAAAAAGAACAGCGATATTGAAATGTTAAAGAACTGGAAGCTATATTCTGACTTGAAAATTCCATACTCTTTCCATGCAATTGCGAGAAACAACTGGAAATCGATAGGACTTAAAAGAATGGCAAAGTCTTGTAACAATCGAATCATTAATAACGGATTTCTTGGAAACGGCTGATGTCACAAAAAACCTATTTGAAATAAATTGTGCGTTTTAAAGAGGTCCTTCGTTCATCGCTTAATGTTTACTAGTTATAAAATATTCTACAAAATTCCTTCCGAATGAAGAGAACTTCAAAGCTATTCCCAAAAATTCAGATATACACTTTATTTGTCATCTAAATATAGGTATTTAATACAGGGTATTTTTAATCAAAATCGTTAGGTTATTTATTAGGACATAAGTGTTCCATGTAAACGCTAGTTTGGAGTGGGGGATCGTGTCGCATCTTTGGAAGGCACTGAACTTATATACAAAATTTGGTATTTATCCGATATTTCGTTTTTGAGTTATACTGTTCACAGACACACACAGCGACACGCAGAAACACGGAGAGACACACATGGACCGTTTTGAAAAAATGCTTATTTTAATTCAGAGGCCTCAAAACATGTATTTCTGAACACATGTGGAATGCAATACCTTCTCTACCTATATGCACGTGGTAGAGAAAGTAAAACGGGTGAGCTACCGTACACAACGCGAAGAAATTTCAGTTTAAACACCGCGTAACACTTAATACATTATATTTTCATAAAAATATTTGTGGGAATATTTTACTAAATAACAGAAGCCTATCGTGTGAATACATGGAGCTTGATATCACAATAAAAACTATATTGTATATGTATATATGTATACATATTCCTTTCTGATTACTCCTTAATGGTTACTGGCATTCTCATTCATCTATTACTTTGTCGACGACCTTAATGATTACACTTTCCATTTTACGTTTCTTGGCATTAATTGAGAATGCGCTCAAGTATTAAAGGTGTGAACGGATTGCACCTAAGATATAATGCAACGCTACCGTTAAAAGTTAATAAAACATTGTTGAATAATTATCGAGCGGGATGGCTCAGACGGTAACATCTATGGCCCGCATTCAGGAGGTCACGGGTTCAAACCCCCGGGCCTACCAATCTAACCAAAGGTTTTTTCGCGGTTTTCTCGGTCGCTAGTTGACTGTTGCGTTGGATAATTTCCTACCACCCCTTTCATCACAACATTTCATTTCCTTCTTCTTCACCTAACCTGGACATGCTATGATCCAGAGTTTACTTGCTCCTCTTCAGGCTCTTGACCCAAGGCCAAAGCTTACAAGTCCTTGGGGGTGTAAGTTCTACAACGAGAAGGGTAATCAGTTGAAGAACAATAAGGATATCATGTAATCATAAAACACCCTATCGCATGTCGCTACTGTCAGCCAGGCGAGATCAGCATTTACACAGGAGTGAATCCACCTAGAGTAGGCGAGTATAATATGGTAGTAATTAAATCTGCTACGGCCCTGCAAAGTTGAGTGTGGCCCAGTAAAATTGTCACGATCGAATCTCATTGCTTGATATGAAAATAGGCAGTTTAAATTTCCACACAGCCATCTTATGGCACAAATGTTGTCATTTATGTATTTCATGGTCCCAACGTACCGCTTGTAAAGGCATGTTTATTCTTTTAATAAGAAGTTACTCATGTTTTTCACTTGTATTAAAGTTCAGTTCAGTTCTAAGCATAGCACCCTAACAAAGATGCTTTGATTACTAGTAATTGAAAATTGAAGCATGATGATTGTTAAATTTCGCCTACTAGAAGGGCACCTTTTCCCTTAAGGGCAATGGCATAATAATGATTACTACAAAGGAATTTTTTATAATACTTCAAATAATTGTATCTATTAACAGGGATTTAAATGAACTCGTATTGTAATGAACACCTGTGATTGTTTATTTAAATAATCTTTTTGTACTCTTTCTGAATATCAGTGGCAACTAACATTTTTCCATTTCTGCCTTTTGAACAGTCAAATGTGACCGAAGTGCGGTGAGTTTTCACATCTCAGGATCCATACATGCTGACCGCAGATTTTGGAAATCTGCCTTTTTGTTAGTAACTTAAACTTCCCTTCGTAACTCGTTAGTATTCATCCAAATTAGATGTTCTTTCCACTCCTATCTATAAAGATATATATTGTTTCTGTAGAACTAAACTTTAGATCTGCTTTTACTATTTCGCTAATCATTCTATCTCATCTTTTAAATTCTCTAATAGTACTTAAAATTTTATGTCTATAACCTCAAAATTACTGGTATATTTCTGTTTCAAAACTCAGCTTTCAATCATAAAATATTGTCAGTACAGCCGTGGCTTTATAGAATTTGACTTTCTCTTATGTTTTTAAAGTTCTTATAGTTCGGCATTTTTATAGCTTATTGTTTATTTGGTAGTCATTAGCTTATATTATAACTTACAGTAATTACAGTTTTGTACCTACTCAACTATCCCTCATAGCTTACTATTGTTGCTCTTACAGAGTATTTTCCGTAAATGTCATTCCGTTTGTTTTACTTACTTTCTGTTTCAGTTCATACCCTTGGCAGGTTTTGGTTAGAGTTCATATAGACATTTGAGGACTACATCGTTTTCTGTTATTAGGAGGTCGTCTGTATTGTGAACTGGTTTCACTCCTCTAAATTTGTTTTTCCATGTACGGATTATATCGTTAGTAGACGTGCTAAAACGATTGGATTATGAACTGTACCCTAATCTTACACCTTTGTTTGTTAAGTTAGTTTACTAGCAATATCATTGTATCCTTCTTTTTCAGTTATATACAATATTAATATTATTAATTAAACGTTCTAAATAACCCCATTCTGTGGTATATTACTTCATTTATTCTTTAACTTAAACAAAAGGGTATAACGTTTTTAAGTATTGGCAAATTATATTCTCTCAGATTTTCAAAAATTATTTGTTTACTTTATAACGTGAATTTTCATGGACTCTGTTGTTCATTATTAAAGGTTTCTCTTCTGAAGGGAGTCTTAAGGTATGCTTAAAGATTACTGAGGTAAGATTAGTAATTATATATATATATATATATAGATATATAGATATTATCCAATATGACCGTCCTCTAATCATTGTTATTCTGCCAGGAGCGTATCCATAAGAGATTTCAATCTGTTCTTAAATATACCGACATACTCGCACAGTTTATAAGCAATAATAAGAAAGAATGGTAATATGTCTGCCGTTTGTAAGTAAATTAGGGTTACCGTTTATCTTATGTGAATTGCTTACAAGCGCGATTACACAAGCCCCTACCAGGAGGACCAGGATTTGACTTTGGAATACCCAGCTCCTAGAAGGATGGCCATCTAAAGCTACAAAGCCATCTTTGGCCTGCCTGTTGATATGGACAGCATTACATTTTGCACCTACCCACCGGTTTAGGTTAAGGCATTCTGCTAATCTGTAGCGCTTCATCTGTGGGCTACAGCCTCGAGTAATGGGGCAAACTGCTCTTTATGGACGGCATTTTCTATACATCGCACGAGTTTGTGAATCACATAAATATACGTGTGCTTAAACCATGTTTAAGGATAGGTACCAAAGTATACACTGGTACACTAAACAGGCCTTCCCAGAAAATTCAAGATATACATTTCATTTGGCATTTTAATCAAAATCGTTAGAGCCACTTTTTTGAGAAAATAAAAAGCAAGCAATATTTTTCCATGTAAAGAGTAGTTTGGATTGAGTCATTCTCTCAATAAATCTTCGGATGACATTCTTGGAAGACGCTAACTTAAATACCAAGTTTGATATTTATCCGACTTTTCGTTTTTGGGTTACGCCGTTCGCAGACATAAGGACCTTTTCCTACAAATGTTTTCTTTTGGACCCAGAGACGCCAAAACGTGTATTTCCATTAAGTCTAGGTATAGAATGTTCGAGTGGAGTGCAATAAAATCTCTATTTACTATAGGTAGTAATAGAGAAAGTGAAACTATCAGAAAGAAACTACAGGGTGAATCACCTGCAACTTGCACCGCAAATATTTCGTAAATGAAAAGTGCTATTGATGTGCAGTTTTCACAGAATTGATTGGTAGTCAGGGTCTCATTAATTTAGCCTATAAACATATTTTAATAATACAGAGAAAGTGTCCTTTTTGAGCAAACATACAATTTTTTAAATGGAACCATGCCTAGTTACATCAACAGAATAAAGGTAGGGTAAATTAGAATGTCAGTGGCGTTTGTTGCAAGATTCTAGTGCAAGTGGTTTACGAGAAATCTTATTTTGAAACTTTTACGCACCGACACTTGTACAACCTGTGGTAGCACAAACTAAAGTAAAACAAAAGGGAATTACAATACTTCTGTGGATGCTTACAAGTAACGACAACATAGCCCTTCAAAGGTTGTGTTCAAAATGACCACCGGGAGCTTTTATACACGCTTCCAGTCTGCTATGAAAAGACTTCTGCACACGTTCTAGCATTTCAGCGGAAACTTCAGAGCAGGCAGCAGTAATACGTCGTTTTATATCGTCTGGTGTAGTTGGTACATCCTTGTAGACAGTGTCTTTCAGCCTTCCCCACAGAAAAAAGTCTAAAGGAGTCAGATCCGGTAAATGGGCCGGCCAAGTACAGGTCTTCTTCGTCCAATCCAACGATTTGGAAACAATCCGTTAAGACAAGCTGTAGTACTTCGTGCACTATGGGCTGGACAGACATGTTAGTGACACAGGTTCCTCCTAGTCTGCAAGGGAACGTCTTCTAGCATCAGTGGCAGATGGTCTGTCAGGAGGCTGCGATACTTGTGCGAGTTCATTGTTCCTTCTATGGACAAAGGCCTATGAGCTGCTGGTTCACTATCCCACACCCCACGTTTAAACTCCATGGACGCTGACGTTCCACCTGACAAAGCCAATAGGGATTGTCAACAGAACAATAGTGCATGTTTCTGCGGTTTACCTGGTCATGGTTAGTAAATGTTGCTTCATCACTAATCAAGATACACAATGAATCTGGAATATCATGTGTTAATGTCCATGTACAAAAGTTAACACGATTCTCAAAATCGTTTCCATGCAGCTCTTATGGAGAGGGATGTGATAGGGATGGAACCTATGTAGATGGAGAATGCGCAGTACACTTGCCTAACATACCATTCCACGTGCTGGGAACTAACTTGCGGATGTACTGCAACGGCAGCCAAAACATTAATTTGCCTCTTCTCCAGTCACTTGTTTGTTTCTGTTACGTTTTCTAGGTGTTACAGCACCACTTTCACGTAATTGGTGGAAGAGGTTGATAAATAATTGCCGAGATGGTTGACGTCTATTGGGATACGTTTCCGCATACACCGTACAGGAACGAATTACATCTTCCTACACTCTCCATGCACCATGAGCATGTCGGCGTTTTCTGCATTAGTAAACCCCATCTTCCACCACGACTTACTGCTTGAACTGTCACAAACTAACTGACCAGGAAGTCGCAATGCAATCAATGAACAGAAAACACAATGCAAACAAACATAACAAGATCGTACATAGCAACTAAGCAGATTGAATGGGACAAACAATTGTCGGGGTGGAAACTTTTGAAAATACTATTTCTCGTAAACCACTTGCGCTAGAATTCTGCAACAAAGACATTGACATTCTAATTTACCCTGAGGTATTATTTTTAAATGATTTCAGTCTAATTATATACCATATAAATTTAATAACAGCTCCCTTAAAGCAATATGTGTATAATATAATATATAAAATGTATGGAACAGTCATTGTATTATGTTTATTTTTATTATGTACATGTATAATAATCTTATGTGAATGTATTAACTAATTTAATAATGTAGAAGCTGTGAGAATAGAGGCCGAAAGTTGCTAACACTGAGGTAACAATGAGGTAACAATGAGGTAACCTTGAATTAAAAATTAATTGCAAAGTTTAATAATGCTATTAGTAATTCTTGGAGCAATAATAATGTAATATTTAAAGCAGTTTATAAATAGCGAATCAACAACTAGAAAAATCTTAAGTTAAATAAAAGTATTCTATTGGAGTAGGATTAGCCAATTTACAAATTTAAGTGGTAAACGGCAGCGTACCTGAGCAATTCATTCGCTCGGTACGTATCCAGTGTGAGACTAAAATTCATTACCTCGAGAATATTATAAAGTTTACGTGTTTAAAAATGCAATTAATGAATAATCTCACAGCTCTCTATATAAGTGAAGTGTTATTTAATCGTGTGAAGGATTAACAAATGGAGTGAAGTAAAAATTATAGTTTGCGTAAGCCTACATTCTTTAGCCGCATTACCCCCTGATAAGAGATACTTGTTTCTACAAATTAATACTGACGCAGCCGAGGCAAACATAAATATATACATATAATATTTAAAAAAACATAAAAATACAAAGTTGATTCCTAAACATTGGGGCGAAGGCCACCGGAAAGTAAACTTGGGGTGAAGGCCACCGGAAACTTTGTATCGCACGTGGTTGGAACTACTTAAATTTCGGCTCCCCAAGAACGGAACTAAATACAACTTCTTCAAATTGGCTTCCCAATGGTGAGACATTCAATTCTCTCAAATTGGCGCCCAATGTGGGGCAGCAATAATACTTCTTCAACCCTACCTTTATTCTGTGGATGTAACTAGACATTGTTCCATTTAAGAAATTGTATGTTTGCTCAAAAAATGCACTTTCTCAATATTATTAAAATCTGTTTATAGGCTAAATGTACGAGCTCCTGACTACCAATCAATGCTGTGAAAACTGCACATCAATAGCACTATCCATTTCCGAAATATTTGCGGTGCAAGTTTTAGGTGATTCACCTGTATAAACATTGCGTTTAATCACTTTTACTAAAGCTAAGGACGTGCGAATTCTAAAAAAGGAATTCTTTTGAGCACTGAGTAAAGAATTATTTCTGGCATTCTCGATAGTGTGGTTGACCAGCATCGCCAACTAGTCGCTTCAGTTTTTAAGCTGTGGGAGTACACTATGCTTTTAAGATTACTCCGGACATATAAATACAGAGCATTTGAATCAGTGTACATGGCAGCTATGACCTACCCTGACAATATTTGAGAGATAGATGCTCCCTCACATGCGTAGAAAAATGTGCTGATACACCATCATGCATGTACCAGTTAGGGTGTGTTACGTACATTCAAGTGCACGTAAAAGTATCCATACAAAAACAGTAATTTGTGTTATAATGGAATGTTGAATTGTTTTCAGTCAGCCCTTACCCGT